>QVRM01000721.1:0-196884 GCA_003439945.1 Dermanyssus gallinae
TGTAGCCATTTGGCGCTTGATTCATTAAAGGCTGCTAGAAGGCGTGCTTTGCCAAGTGTATCGACAGTGTTGTCCAGGATTTTCTTTTTAATGGCTTTGACTACGAAGGCGTCCAAGGTAGACTGACGTGCGTCATCAAGCACCACGCGGTGGCGGGCGGCGAATTCCTCCTTTTTGGACTCCATAAGCCGTTCTAGGAATGGCTTGGCGTTCGGAGGAGATATAGATACAATCAGCTCGTGCAACGTAGTGATTGAGCCCAAGAATGCGGTTTGGGCTAAATCCGTTGCACGACGGATTCCCAGACCTCCGGCTGAGGTAGGAAGGGAGGCCTGGTCCCAACTTACTCCATCCAAATTCAAATTTAACACCTGTTTCACGCATTGTCGTAACTTCTCGTCAAATTGTTCTAAAATGCCTCTCTGGGCAGACGCGTCCGTGCAACGGAGAATATAAATAAGTCTTGGTGTCGAAAGACTAGTTCGCATTAAGTATAGTGCTGGATGCGCATCCAGGGATTTTAACCTAGAACACCAGAGATCCATAAGCTCGCACTTCCTGTTCAGGGCGAGTTTTGCTGAGGCCATTGTGAGGGGAGCTCCAAGAAGCTCGATGTCTTCATCGGTGCATAGCTTGATGTCAGGAAGCAGGTTCTGCGCCCGGCGCAAGCACTCGTCACGAAAAGCGTTGTCGGATGATAAAATGAGCAGCTCACACTTTGACGCGTTAAGTTGCAGTCCAGAGGTGACACCAAAATCGATTACCTTTTTCACATCACTAAGCGCAGAATCAAGAGTACCGCCAATCGTTCCATCGTCTAAGAACCATGGCTTAAATTCCGATTCTAGAGCGGAAAGCAGTTGGCAAATTGTCAGGCAGAAGAGAGCCGGGCCACAAGGGTCTCCTTGCTGCACCCCACATTTGGATAGTATTATCTCTTTCCCCCAAAAGAGATTGGATGGACTTCTGTACATCTGATAGACCGCGGGATAAATTGCTGGAAAGTCAGATCTGACAGTGTCAAGAATCGCATCTCTTCTGAGGGAATTAAAGGCATTTTTAAAATCAAGTTTTATCAAAACCTTATTTGATTCCGAGTTGATATTTAAAAAGGCTCTTGCAGCGTGGACCGCAGCCTCGCAACCTCCTTTAACTCCACAACCCAGTTGCACGGGAGCAATTTTGTCGACAATCTGCGCCATGAATTTGCGGATTAGCACTTTACCCGCCAGCCGCCGCAGGGTATTTCCGACTGCTATTGGGCGGAGACCACCGTCCTTCTTTTTTAAGGCTATAAGGTTGGCTCCATAGAAATTACTAAGTGCGAACCCTGGTAGGCGGCCATTCACGACAAGGTTGCAGAAATCCGTCAGAGCAAGGAGGAGAGGGCAGATCTGAGCGCCTTTTCCAATGAGGTCTTTAATGTGTCTAGGCTTGAGGCCGTCAGGGCCTCCGCTTGAGCTGTTTGGGAAACTCTGGATTGCTGCTCTGACTTCAAGGGGGGTGATGTTGATTTGGTCGGCTGCTGGAACGTCTCTGGGCGGTGGCGGAAAAGCCGATGTTTCTGGCATATCCGGATGTTTTTCGCTAAGTGTGCGATGCGTGTTGGAGTCTTGTGAAGCCATTAAATCCGTTGAGATAAGAATGCGTGCTGCTGCAGAAACATCCCCCTGAGCCAGTTTTGCCTGCACCTCCCGTGCTCTTTGCCTATTATCGTTTCTGCTAGTCTTCGGCGCCGCGCACTTGTTGGCAATAATGGTGGCATCAAGGGGGGAACGGCTCCTAAATCGAATGAGGTTGTCCCGAACAAGTGAACACAATGAGCTTCCTTTTAATTTTTGCCGAGGTATAGTGAGAACAGTTGTTGCGAAGTGAGCCAGACGGGACCACGAATACAAGTCATTTGTTGTGCAAATCGACTTAATCGTGTTGGTCAGTTCGGCTGCGACTGTGGGCCTGACACCACGCGGAACTATCGAGAGCATCTTAAGGTTTTGACGGACAGCGGACAGTCGTTGAACAGTGCGAGTGAGGGCAGTTGATGGTGAGATCGGCGCTGGAGATCGTACTGTCGACGCCGAGGTAGATGGCGCCGTGGTGTTGTTCTGCGTCATCGGCGTCGCCCACTGACGAATGTCCTGTTGTCTATTCGTCATTGGGATCGCGAGTAGAGGACCCCGTATTGACACTAGCTGCTCCTCCGCCAGTGCTCGTCACCGGTGACAATGCCTGCATTGACGGCGTCACAATAGGAGTCGTGTGTTGTGGAGCTGCCAGATGAGGTAGCTCCGCTATACTCGAATTGAGCGCTGTGCGGAGAGCCAGTTCTAGCTGTCCGCGAAAAACCGTCCGAAGCCATGTCAGGGGCGCCGCCAGGGATTATAGACGGCGCCGCTTGAACGGACAAGCCAGGAAGAGCATTCGAAAAAGCTTTTTGAATTGCCATTCCGATTTGCGCAACTATGGCATCGATTATAATTGGTAGTATCTTCTCCGTGACACAATGCACCACCTTTTCGATGCTGTTAGTTTGAAGTACGTCATTGGTAATCGGTTTTTGCTCTTTGATCACCGTAGAAGCAGCGGGCTGGGCCTTGGGAGGCGCCGCAGGTACCTTTACCCCGTTCTGGACCACAGCCGAGAAAGACCGTTTCGAAAATGACGATGATGGTTGAATATCGGCAACAGGTGCGCAGATCTTAACTGGTACGGCATCGGGTTTTTTCTGTATGACTCGTATTGCTGACCTTTTCAGCTGCTCCATACGGCGAAGCCGGTGCGGGCAACTGCCGTAAGTGGCTTCATGGTTTGCTTTACACAAGCAGCATTTTGCCGCTTGGTTGCAATCTTTCCGAATATGGTTCGTGGAACCACAGCGGCGGCAACGAGGAGCCGTCCAGGGGCAGTCCGGCTTGATGTGGTCTAAGCTGTAGCACCGGTAACATTGGTGCGGCTCCCTATAGAGCATTACCCCGTGTGTTTTTAGGCCCAGGCGAACTTCCGTCGGGAAATCAATTCCAGAGAAGGTTAGAATTACTTGGTCAGTGGCCGTAACTATACCGGTTCGGACGTTCTTAGCTCTGACTCGGAAGGCCTCAGTGACACCTAGTGACTCCAAAGCGTTAACAATAGTTGCGTCGCTGAGTGACGGATGCACACCGCAGATTTTCCCCTTTACTGTTGATCTTTGGTCGCTCACTCTAGACTGAACCGGGATACCTCCGACCGAGGTTAGACTTAGCAAAGTCGCTCTGTCTTCTGCTTCTTCTGCGACGATAACGAGTTCACCGGCTCGTGTGAAACGAGGTTCCTCAACTTTTCCGTTAAGGTGTCTAGCAACATCAGCGCAAACCGCGTTAAAATTTGTCTCCAGCAAATTATTCTCAGCGGCAAAAATAATCGCCTCAGGCCGCTCGTTCGTTTTAACCTTTGGAGTTGCGTCTTTTCTAATGACTTTTCCACCCGCCCCAACGACGTTCCAGCCCTCAGTGTCTTCGCTGACGTGCGCCTCGTCGGATATATCAGATTTCTGCTCAATTGTTTCGCTGGCATCCTCCGTGTTCGCTGGGGAGCATTCAGCTTGCGATACACGCATGCCTTTGCTGCGGGCATCTTCCACCGGGCTTGACGCGGCCCGCTTTCCACAACTTGTTTTTGAATGACAAGCTGCACCGCCCGCATCACTGATTGATTCAACAATGCGTTCATCCGCTGCCACTGCACGATCTACGTGCAGCGACGTGCGTGCTTCAGGTGGCTCCTTCTCTTGCCGTTTCGTCGGCGTTCGCTGCATGGCCAGCTGCTGCGCTGCGCTTGTTTACAAACAAGGTATTGTTTGTTTACAGGCAAACGCAGGCCGGACTGCAAATAGCGTTCGATAATATAATATTGATTACCGTACCGGGGTTGGAGGCCGCGGCGACGCCAATGATGAAGTTAGTGATGGAGGCCGGTGATGGTGACTGTGGGTGATCGCCAACTGAAGTGAATGATGAAGAGGATGATGCCGGTGTTCCGATGACGATGATGGAGATGATGCCGATGATGTTTCGATGATGATGATGATGAAGTTGTTCTAATGATGATGATGAAGCTGTTCCAATGATGATGATGGTGCTGAATGAGGAAACTAATGAAAAAGGCTAAACACAGCGATGATGATGACTAGGATGTTGAAGGTGAGGGTGGAGAGGAAACTGACGATGATGGTGAAGATGGAGATGAAACTTACGATAACGGCGATGAAGGTGATGAAGCTGACCGTGGAGTGCTGGTGATAACAAAGGGTGGTAATGAATACAGAGTGCTGGCAAGTGATTATGAAGTTGAGAGGTGATGATGATGATGACAATGGCTGTTCCGGTATACACTGCACGTATAGTTAATGCGCACCGAAATTAGCAGCAAAGTTTCACGCTAGTCGACTCTACTGGTCTCAAAGGTGGCTAAGCTCGCGAATGTCTATGGATTTTTACACTAAATTCTAAATTTAGAGATACTTTCCAAGAGCCACACACGAACACGTCCGCACCGGTGATATTGTAAACAACGAATGACCCCTTGTGTGAGACGCAACCGTGTGGGACACACTGGCGCCATCTTACAGTGATCGAGCCTCAAGATCAGCAGGCGCTGTTGCCAATTTAGCGGAGCAGCGAAAAAGTTTGAAGTATCGCGAGTTGGAGGCAACCTTTATAGTACAGCCAGTTGCGATAGAAACAATGGGGGTCATGGGCGAATCTACAGTACGTTTCCTGAGAGAAATTGGGAAAAGAGCGGCAAGTGAGAAAGATGAAAAAAGGGCGGGGGAATTTCTGCTGCAGAGAATATCCATTGAAGTGCAACGTGGAAATGCGGCCGCGGTGTTAGGCTCGCTGCCCTCAGGCAGTGGTTTACTGGGGTTGACCTAATTTTGTAATACAAGTGTACTGCGTATAATACAAATAAATAAACTGAGATGTTTAAAAAAAAAAAAAAAAAAAAAAAAAAAACTTCAAGGGGACTTTAAAGTCACACCTATTATCCCATTATTGATGGGTGCACTAGTCTGCGTAAATTGACTCTCGTATAGAAAAAAAAATTAAAGTTATTTCATTCTGGCTGCAACTTTTTGCCAACACAATGGCAACTGAAGTATGTTAAAATTACTATTGACTTCTTGCAATACAACTGGCAATATACTGTAAGTATATCAAATAACATACCGTTGTATATGTTGTTAGGCCGTATAAATAATAAATATATGATCATGTTAACAAACATCTCGTACTGATCGAATTTACGGGAGCCAACACAAAACTCGACCGAACACCACCGCATCAAACGGTGAAAAAATCGTCATAGTTGTCATAGCTAGCTGGTGGCCGTGTTTTTTTTTCATTTAAAAACTGAGAGGAAGTTTTGGGGCTACAAACCGACCGCTACCATTCACGTAAGATCCATAGAGTAATGTTCACGCAATGTACTCGTAGGTCAACATAGCGCCACGCTTTCAAGGGGCCCGCTCTGTGGATGTGTTCGGTGCGCTATCATCCCTCGACCCAGCATGGCATCTTTACGCGCTTCTCGCCGCGTCTTTCGAAGCCGCCGCTAATTCTGCCTTATATGCTTAAATAGGTACTTCTTTTTTTTCCGACGTACTGTGGCGCTCGACTTGTGAGTTTTTCCGCTAACTCCGGTTCGTCTAAGATGTAAAAGCTTCAGCATATTATTTTCGGAGCAATACGCTCTCTGGAATTACTGGCAGCGCCGTGGCATACGTTGGCCGTATAGCAACTAAATCTCGCGCTATATGTCGTGGGTTTGATTCGAACGCGATGCATAGTAGGTAGATGGTAGATGAAGACTCGTCTCTTGTGCAAACAAACCAAAACAAATTGTAAGTTTTGTGTTATTTTGTGAGGGTACACGTGGCATAGGGCCGTTGTTTACGGCCAACATATGCCTGTTGATCTTGCATGGCAATCCGTTCTGAAGGACGAATCTGAGTGGCAGTTACATAGGTCTGAGTCCTTTGAAGAATCGTCTGATGATCATGCTGGACCTTAAGCTGCCCTCATAGCTGAGCTATTCTAACTACAGTTTTATGCCAAATGAGCTTGCTAAGATTTCTAAAATAGGTTTCAACACCAGGGAGACACGGTAGCTCGCACGGGTGAATGGGTAATTTAATGAGAATATAAAATATCTATGGTTATTTGAATACATCAATCTCTCTGTTGATAGTCAAACATGAAAGTTTAATTTCAGAAGTGTAAGCTTTTGTGGTCGGAGACCTCCACTATACTCAACAGTAGCAGCTCACCCTTGTTTGCCTAAAACGTATTGGCAAGAATTTCCAAGCGGAAATATGAATTCATTAATAGATTTTCTCTCCTTTTTGCCAGGGATTTTGCCAACAACTAACTAGCTCTTAGATCTTTCTTTTGTACACGTCTTGCTTCCTGGAAACGAAGAAGTGTTGTAGCTCATCTTGGACGACCTTGGAAATGTTTTTCCTTTCAAAAGCCTGCAGAGGCCGGTATATGGTGATAATCTGAAGGTGCAAATTCCGGAGATTGCAGTCCGTGCGCAAGAAATTCCAACCTAGATTGTAGATTTTTTTTTACGCTGTTGTTGTAACTCACATGGCGTCGCGTGTTGTCTTGCTGAATGATGACCCGTTTCTTGTTTACGAGCTGCGGACGCGTTGGGTACATTTTTCTTAAACTCGTTGCATTTGCTGGCAGTACAAATCTGTGATTGATATTGGTCTGGTTCCTTCTTAGACGTTCGAAATGAACAATGCCTCTGCTATCCCATTAAAATATGCCATTCCGATGTTCTGCGATGCAGTATAGTGAGGGTACTAACTTTCTCACATCAAGTTGACCAATCTCAAGTAAGTACGTAAATCCTACAATTATCTACAGACCTCTCAGGACGCGTCTGCTCCATTATATTTCAAAAACGCCGTTTTCGGTATACCAACATTCAACTACAAACACACGCTTTACAGATTACAACTTTCACATATCCTCTTTAATAAAAGTGAGGTTAATAGCATAGCAATCACATCAAAGCCAGGCTGTCGATGTTCGGAAATTTTCTCCTGAAAGCGATTTTTTACAACGCTATTACACTCTAAATACTGCTACATTCTAAATAATTTATTGATGAAAGAATTTCTCTAAAAATCTTCCTGTCTTCTTTTGCGGCTCATCTTCTATCTAAGCGTGGGACTATTGCAGATCCGATTAATTTTTCCGCGGCTAATATGGTTGACCTGCCTCGTCGAAAGGCCTCCAGTTTATATGTCAGTGGAGTGTCGACTAACGCTTTAAACACCTTTCGAGCAGTGCCGAGCGGGAGGAAGTCAATACGACAAATATAACAATACGACATTAGGGGGTCTGCCTGGTTTTGGCCGGACCACTACCCATCACTGTTGGCGCAGAATGCCATTATGACCAGGTGATTTACTTTTATTTATTCTAAACGCACTCTTTACTTGTTTAATTGTAACTCGTATCTGGCGTGGCATGTAAGACCATGTTTTTTTGGAAATCTTTAGGTATTTAAGAACTATGTTATAGATCATCCGTTTACATCGTTGGGGTCCTTGTGTTGACAAAATCAGCGACAGATCTCTCACTGGAATACTTCTTCCACTAGCAATCGCTATTTTGCCGTCTTCTTATAATTTGTCGCCCGCGGTTTCGAACACATTGTATGCATGATTGCTTAGCGGTTCCACGTCTTTGAAGTGTCTGAACGCATCGATTCTTGTTGCCAGTACTTTCGACGCAAGCCTTATATGATTAAATCAGGGCCACTAGAGTGGGTTTGTCATCTATTTTCGACTCACCGGATCGCAACGAGTCTCTCATGTAATACAGTGGTAAGGTTTGGCTGTATAGCAATTGCTTCCCATTGAAACGACGATATGCTGTAGCAAGACGCTTTGTCGACGTTTAGTTACAAACAGAGATTAGGAGAAAGTATACGCACTGAATGAAGTCGTCTCATCTTTTGGAGCTAAATCTACATTTATGCATCCCCTTCAGGAGTGATCGACAGTTTTCTCTCAAACTTATAGAGCTCTGAGTCTAACGCATTTTTATTTGGCGCTATGACAGCCCAGGAGCTGCGAATTGTTGCTAAAAGCGTAAAGTCAAATACATTCGACAAAAATGAAAACGTGCCTGATTTATTATATATATATATATATATATATATATATTGATATAAGACCCCCTTGGCTGTCGTCTTAATTACTTCAGTTAACACGGACGTGTTTCCAGCAAGTTTTGCCTCGAGACATTTGCAATAACTCCGTTTAAAAAAGTAAGGGTGGAAGGAACCAACCTGGGCAATTATCGCTTAACATAATTATTGTTATACGTTTTAAATACTTTAAAAACCTGCTACACAGCATTTAGCATACCATTTGAACGATTTTAAAATTTTCTCAAAACATAAATTCAATTTTAACGAAGCACGGTTAACTAAGCAGGCATTGGTACACATCTGGTGGAAGATCGTTAAAACCGTTAGGATGGAAATATGTGCGTAGGTGCATTTATTGACGTAGCCAAAGCGTTCAACTGTCTTGTCCACTGGCACGTCCCAGTGTCGTCTCTTATTTTCTGTATGAATTTAATCCTGGGGGACATCGATGAAGACGATACTCGGGCTTCATCATACCCTACAAAGAGTATCAAAATAGAAGTTAAACAGGGGTGATCTTTCTCTCTTAATTCTGCTATTAATTTTAGCTCAGAGGCTGCACAAGCATATGAAATGGAACACTCATGTGAGATCAAGCGTCATAGTTTGGTTTTGGTGTAATGCCTTATTCGTGCGTTTTAGGAGAGCCAAGGCTTTCGGGACCTTCCGGTACTTGTTCACAAATCGTTTCTGAAGCCAATTCTAACGTACACGACTATTTTATGGCACCACGTACTTAACGACTGTAGACACGCCTATGGTGCTTCCGAATAATGCGACTATTGTTATTATAGATCTTTCTCATCGCGCTGGTGTAACTCCAACTCCAACCCTAGTACGGTCGCAGCGCTACGAGGGTTAGCCTAGGGCACTCGGGTTCAGACTCATCCTTTTCACTAATCCCTCCACTGGACTTTCGAATGCAGACCAAGTCGTTGTTTTTAAACGACATCTTCTCTTTAAAGTTGCTGTTATATATATATATATATATATATATATATATATATATATATATATATAGAAAATATTGTGATGATTCATTAATCATTTACAATACGTTTGCACACTCGGCAGTGCTCGCCTTATTAAAAATTATGGTAGAAAAGGTGTCACGTGAGGTTAAGAATCAGCCGAGCCCCAAAAGCGTCCTCGCAGATTCGGAGTCCCATACACCACTCAAAGAGATAGTGATGGATCCGAATCTGCGAGGTTTTTGCGGGTCAAGGAGCGCCGCTTTTAGGAACTCGACGTCATATTTGGTGATCTTGTCCTGCCGCGTTTTTGCCAGGTCCCGGTTCGGGCCGCAAACTTCGGCATCTAAAACCCAGGCCTCGGTAGGTGTTGTTATTACGAGGTCGGGCTTTAGACCCGGTGCGCCCGGTCGATGGAATACTCGCTCACGAACCACCTCATGCCCCTCTCGCGGAGAAGACGCGCCACGCGATCACAGATGTCATGTCTCTTTTTAGTTTGTTATACATAGTGTGTTCAAAACGTATCGCGACTTTTGTGTTTTTTCAAAAATTATTCATTTATTCATGAATATCTATTTTGTCCCCTTCAAAGTAATCCCCATGAGATATTATACACTTGTGCCAACGGTTTTTCCAATCTTCGAAGCACTTCAAAAAACCATTTTTTTTTTATCTTGTTCAGCTCCTCCTTCGATGCCGTCTTTATCTCGTCAAGCGTAGCGTAACGTCGTCCTTTCATGGGCCTCTTCAGTTTAGGGAACAAGAAAAAGTCACAGGGGGCCAGATCTGGGGAATACGGTGGCTGCGGCATCATTAGTGTGTTGTTTTTGGCCAAAAACTCGCGCACAAGCAACGATGTGTGAGCAGGGGCGTTAACGTGGTGCAAAAGCCAATTTTTGTTCTTCCACAAATCCGGGCGTTTCTGGCGGATTGCTTCGCGCAAATTGCGCATAACTTGCAGGTAATATTCCTTATTGACCGTTCTACCCTGTGGCAAGAACTCATGATGCACCACGCCCCTGCAATCGAAGAAAACTGTCAGCAAAACTTTCACATTCGACTGAACTTGGCGCGCTTTTTTCGGTCTTGGTTCGTGCGGCAGCTTCCATTGAGATGATTGAGCTTTGGTTTCCACGTCATAACCATAAACCCACGATTCGTCACCAGTTATGACCCTCTGGAGCAAATTTGGGTCGTCGCGGACAGAGTCCAACATCTCATTAGCAATCTTCATGCGATGCTGTTTTTGGTCGCAATTGAGCAATTTTGGTACGAATTTCGCGGCGACCCGTCTCATGCCCAAATCATTGATGAAAATCGAATGGCACGAGCCAATCGATATGTTTAGGTCCTCAGCAACTTCTCTAACGGTGATTCCACGATTGGCCAATACCATTTTCTCTACTTCATTAATTTTTTCGTCTGTTGTTGAAGTGCTCGGGCGTCCGGCACGCTCTTCGTCGTTCACATCTTCTCGGCCTTCTGAGAACATTTTGTACCACCGATAAACGTTGCTTCGGTCTAAGGTAGCTTCTCCGTATGCCACAGTCAACATTCGGAATGCATCCGCGCACTTAATTTCGTTGTTCACACAAAATTTGATACAGGTTCTTTGATCCATTTTTTTGAATAGGTAAAAATCGAAGACGATCCAAAACACGTGCAAGCAAAGCAGCTGTCAACAATTAAGTGAACATTAAAAATGGCCGAGCTTGTCGGCATAAGTGAGAGACATGAGTACCAACATAACGCCACAAAAAATCGAAATTCGAATATACGTAACCCGCGAAAATTCAAAAGTCGCGATACGTTTTGAACACACCTCGTACAACACAAAGACGGACCCGTGAACGAAGCGTGACGATCCACGCTAGGCGCGCCTATATATATATATATATATATATATATATATATATTTATATATAAGCCATTATAAGGAGAGGTGGAGCGAGTTAAGAAAACGGATATTCTAATCGTGCCAGTTAAATGGCCGTCAGCAGCGTGATGCCTTATAAGTCTGTCACATCACACGAACAAGACGCAGCTGCTGCTGCTAGCTACGTCGTAAGATTCTCCGTCAGCCAGAGGAGCGACGCCAGGTGTCAGTTAAACAAGATTCAACACAACAACAACAGCAACAACAACACGAACAGCAACAACAACAACAACAACAAACACGACGGTAATTATCCGAGGAATGACAGCTATTAGCTTACGAGACGAAACAGGTCGGCAATGTTGTCCAAAACAACAGCTTTGGCTACGGGGCCAACAACGCTAGGATTCGTAACGGACAAACTGTTTTGAGTTTGGAGTGAGCACCTTGAGGGCACCATGCCATGGACGACACACCACTGTCATGTGTGGCAGGATTTTGCGCCACTTTTAGTAACACTTTTGGTGTGTGCATACTCGTTTGACTATGGTATGTCTGCTATACAGCAAGCCCACATTTTGTGATACTGCCCTAATATTATTATTATTATTATTATTATTATGATTTGGATTGTTTCGCTGCCAATTCTAGCTCAGCTCAGCTGTAGTGCATGTAGATTACGGCCGGACGTGCATGAAACTGTCACGTCAGCCAAGTTCCTACTAAGTTAGGGCTTTGATGATTTCCTTGTGATGTGCTGAAGGATTCTTTTCCCCGCCAAATGTGTTGTGCTTAAAAAAATATGCCTTTAAATATAAAGGGTGAATTATAGAATTCATGATGCCATCTAATTAATTCTAAACTTGACACGTAACTCAGCAATATGCGTAACTTCGAATCTTGTTTTTAGCATCCACATTAACGAGCTAATCACTGCCAGCATCATCCCCACTTATTGATGGCGTTGCCCGTTGTATTACTATAAAAAGCATTTACATCTTTCTTTATAAGTAGACTGTTATTCTCAACGTTTTTATTCTTCCCCAGTTCGAAAGCGTAATCTAATCAAATCAAGAAAATCGCTTGCGTGTGCTGTTTAGCGCATTCCTTTTAGGGAGGCTACAATTAGTACGCGCAGGTTCAAAGTCATATACGAGGTGCAAACGCGCGTTCGTATGGCTGGTATTACTGTCTTCCTAATATGTTGGGAGTTATGCTGAAGCTTTAAAGTGCGAGCTTGATTCCATCTCCACGAGTTTACAATTCAAAATGAGAAAACGCCGCTGTGTCAAAATATTGCTGTGTCAAGGTAAACTAATTGCTTATATTAGGCAAGCCCTTCTGAATCATCTGCTCGCTCTGTGACATAGTTCAATGCGTTGCCGATATACTCAAGTTATTAGGAGGAAAGAATATATATATATATATATATATATATATATATATATATATATATATATATATATATATATATATATATATATTATTTTCGAAGGTTGTGCTCTGTATGGAACTGCTTACCGTTATTATTATTTGCGTGTCCAATGCCCACATGGGTATATAAGAGTCGAAATCGCTGCAGCCTCTTACGCTTGACGCTTAGCAAGGGCCACATTTTAAATGTCGAGGTGATTTCTTTTGCTAGGACACACACAGTCCATGTTATTGTCTATTGAATAGCGCATTGAAACTATTCGAAGCCTGGTTGTGTTTGTGTGAATTGTGAAATCTCACGGAATACGTTAACACTTGAAGTGAAATCAACGGGCTGCACATCACATTCTGGTTTTTATGTATTCTATATGTTTTTAAATACCTGCATAACTTGCAGTTTCTCCTGAATATACTTGTCTGACTCGAGTAATGGTAAACTGTTTTGGGTATTGACCGTGAACGATGAATATCAGCATCACATATATCTACATCTTTGCGAAATCTCCCTATACGACTATTTCACTTCTTCTATTAATGTTTGAGTTTCAAAGCAAAATTTTCTTATGAAAATGCAGGTACATTCTCTAGCATTAGCCACATCTTTGAGTGCAGTTGTTTTTACTTTTAGATCATCCTCCGTCACCAACGGGCAATTGGAGTTGCCGTGATTTATCTTTTGAACCGTCGCATATCCTAAATGAATCAAATGTCGAACATGCTGAGATATCTTGGGTTTTCCCAATGGCACTTTGGTAGCACGGGTAGCGACTTTTAGCGGTGTGGTTTATTTCCTACTCTTAACGAGCATCGCTCAAATACAAGATCTTAAATTAACCATGAATTAACAATGAATTTGTCACAAACTGCATGTTAGAACACACAGAATGAAACACAATATAATAGTGTTCGAAAGCTGATCATGCAAACGTGGCCTCCAATTGCCCACGGTAGACATCCAACCAGTTCCACGTAGCCGGTCAGCGTGTCTTAAAAGTCATTACAAAGTAAGCAAAGCGTCACAAACGTGCAGTTTCCCAACTGCAATAACAATGCGTGCAAGACAGGCGATTCAGCTGTCCTGCATGGCTGGTGGCATGTACCGAACTCACTTGTTTTTAACTCGATGGGGGGTTGGTAATGCACCATCTCTTTTTATTTAGACATCTGTGCTCCCCGTTTTTTTTCGATCATGGCCGATTTTTAATCCACTCCGGCATTCACCTTGTTTAAGTTGGGAACCCTAAAGACCAATTTAGCAGCGGCCGGTCTGGGTCTCGAACCCAGGCCTCCCAAATGCAAGGCAGAGGCTGTTGCCACTAAGCCATCATCTTTCTCGGTAACAACGACGAGTTGCCGAAAAATCAATGACATGTTTGACGAACATGCACACACATATCTAAGTTAGCACAATTCCTCCTTGTACATGTTCAGGCTATTAGATGCTATTTGGTTATTCGGTTCATGTACCTGTTTCGAAGCGCCTGTCAACTCTGGTTCTAAACGTCTAAACTGTTACAAAACTATCAAACGCGCAGCAGCGACCAAGGCTAATTTCACAGAGATGATGGTATAACTGTGAATCCGCCTGCTTATGCCGTTCCTTAATGGAGACAAGCATGAGTCTGCCGCGTTTCACCTCAAATCTCTGAGCTACTTCGATTTAATTCACTCATATTAGCAATGCATCGAACATTGATACGTATACCATTCCCAGCAAATTATCTTTTAAATTGTTGCAAGTGTTTCGATATTGTTCTCCAAGTACGGCTGCCAAATGGAACTGCAACAAATCCGTTTAGAAAATTAAGGGCTTCCTAAACGTGTTAGGTAAAAGGCTGGTCGTTTAACAATGAAACATCGACATGCGTATTACGGTACTACAGATCTGCAAGCTTGATTTTAAGCAACATTCGCACGGTGCTGATTAACATCTAGCTAAAGGGTAACTTCCGCGCCATTATCTTAGTGTATACAATTTAGAATTGTGTACAATCAGATTAAATCGTGAAACTAGTTTGACATCAATACGTTAGCCCCATTGGGGGCATACCTAGGGTTTGAGTTGTTTTAGGCAATGACATCACATTTTGACACATCGGCACAGAGAGGGACATTCTAGTTTTGATGCACCGTTTAGAAACGTTGTTGACAGCAGCTTGTAAAATAAAAATGTTAGCTCCACCAAGGGGCATGTGTCATATTTTCGAGTCATATGCAGTCAATTTTTATTGCGCGCTGCTATGGATAACTAGAGGTATATTCAGTTCCAAAAAATACCTTTAACAAGATTGGGCCTATGAAAAAGCCCTGGGGGGACTCCAGAGAGGCACGATCGCAAGTTACTAGTACAATTGCTTACAAGAAAAGTTTTTCATTCCATCATTAGTTACTTGAGTTTCGGCAATATCGGCAATGTGTGTGTGTGTGCGGCGGTCAGCTTACAAAAAGTTAACAGTGGTGCCCAGGGTCTACGTGCGTAAGCATTTTATCGGTAGCTCGAAACGCTTATTTTAATTATCTCCTGTCAAGTATTAGTAAGAAGATTGTCTGTTACGTTACATGTAGGTGCAATCACGTGTGTCCTCCTCGAGGCTTACTAAGTTAACGCTTGAGAAACGAACTAGACAGCACTCAAACGTAATTTTTTTTTTATTTAATCATTGACTTCTAATGCGTGTAGTAGCCGGGTGACATTCACACGCAAATGCTTCGCTGTGCATCTAAAGCTATCTCTGCTATCGCGTAGCTCAAAAGAAAACTACTTCCCCTAGAACTTCTCTTTTTTTTCTCATCACGTGACCTGAGGACGCTTTATGTAAATGACCACTGATAGTCTACGTTGAAAAAAAAATTGTGCCTCGTTGTCTCTGAAAGCTGTTTGCTAGTGTGTCTTCACGCATAAAACACATAGACGTGCGTCTCTAGAAGTTTTTTGATGGCAGTCGAACTGCTAGCTTGAATTTACTTTTTCCTGCAGAGTAGTGTAGGGATTTAATTTTAATCACCTGCTTACGTCTTTTGATCAACGGCTCACTAAAATTTTTGCACGTCATTGCATCATATATGCACGGTCCATGTGTGCGTGTGTTCATAGAGAGTGACTTCGGCAGGGGCGCTCGAAACATACAAGCAAAAGTATTTCTTCAATACGTGTAACACATAGGCATTATATATATATATATATATATATATCATCGACTAACGTAATGTACTCATGGTTTATTCAGGAGACAAGGATATTGTCAATGGCTACATGGATGAGGTCTATCGCGTTCTCAAATCGGATCCCCAGCTCATAGCGGAATACGAGCCTCTCGTGATAACTAATCTCAACCTCACTTCCTGCCATCTGCCGAGTGTATGTTTCGTGACAGGACCCGTCGGAGGACCGGGAACTCTCACACAAATGCAGACTCACCCACAGAATGTAGACAAAGTACCACGAATCCAGCAGAACAAAGATCCTAAGAAAGGCATCCTAAGGAGGCCGAAGGAGCATGTTAGACACGAGCTTTATCAGAAGAAATTTAAATTACACACCCCGGCCTTCCTAAAGTGCTGGGGATTTTGTTTGCAGATCAAATGACCAATGCGACGCATGCAAACTAGAAAACTTAGTAGCAAACAAACACGCGTCTGGCGTTTTATAGGCGATCAGTCAGCGGGTATACATAAGGATGTGAAAAAAACCCAAAGGTCCAATGTTTCTTCGACATATTTGTCTGCGTATGGGCTCATTTTGCCTTTTAGCTTACCTGAGGGCGGACACGGTAATATAGGATAGCACGCGTGGCACTACAGAAGCTTCTGCTGTCCCTACTCGTCTCTATTGCAACATCAAGGCTACCATTACTGATTCCATGATTACTACGACTAACACGCTTCCCTTGACCGTATTTCACAGGTTTAGCTGTTAGGAAACCAATATGTGTGACTGTGACCGTCTTGCCCATTTTATTCGTGCGCGTTCCTGTGCAATAAGCAGCCTGCGCTAAAAGCTTGTTTCGCACTTTGTTTCTCTCACTGTTTCCGGCCTAGCGAGGTTTGTTGGATCATGCTTGTATCTTTGTGCAGATCAAATCAAACATTGACCACAACTGTTGCAAATTCGATACACAGTGCGCTAGTTTTCTAGTTCAAGATATGATACGATGTCGATAGGACATCGAACGTACCCAAAACGGAGCAACAATCATCACTGCTGCAATGTCACGCCTAGCGCGCGATACGCAGTTAGACTGCGGTCTTAGTTCATCAATAGGGGTCGCGCGCTTTCCTCCTAAGCTGTCTTCAGTGTGCCGCCCAGAAGATGCTCGAGACACTTTGCCACATAACTGTTTAAAGCGTGTACGGCCAGCTTTCTGCGGCCGACAACTCTACAGCCACTTCCACCACTTACAAGGAACACTGCAGATTCTACAGTATAGGTGTAAATACATGCTTACCCCATCGTCTACGTCTAATACGTCGTATTGTCATATCATATCTATTAGGCATCTTAAGCGCCTGTCATTTATTTGTTGATGTTTTATGGCTAGACGACTCCGCTAATCGCAACAGAAACAATGATGAAATCCCATGTTCTTCTGCCATGAATCTTAAGTCTTGCATGCACGCCAACGCTTGCCTAAGAAGCCAGAGATTGTTTTATGCGCCAGTGGGCATAACAGAAGTAATCACGAATGTATAATATTAATACGAGTTTGTGTCCCAAGTTTACAGCCGTGAGTGTTGAACGTTTTGCGTTGTTTTTAGCAACAAAAAAAAGCGTATTTTCTAAGGAGGCTGTTTTGCCCTTTACCCGCTTCTAAAGCCAGCAGTTGCTCTATGTAGTGTCTTCATGAATATAGGGCACAAAACAGAAGCTCTTCGAATCGGCGCATCAACATTTCGCCTCAGTTAGAATGCCTCGCTACTAACCCCCTGTTGATGAAGCTCGGTTCTAGGTAGCTCGGACCTTACTAAACGACTCTAACTCTTGCTCAAAACCCAAGCTACACCTTTAGCAAGTCCCTCACAGGGCCACAAACGCAATTAAAGGACATACAATTATTGCAGTATTGAGTCTCTTTGTTTGCTGGGTTCACAATGAAGGGCGCTGTTCTCTAGGCGTAGTGGTGCTAACGCCATGTGCAACATGTTTGTGGCATTTGATAAAGCTAACGACTTGAAGCATTTGGCACACCGTAGCTATTTAAAGATAAAACACCGTTATGTCAGTTGAAATTCCAATTATCTTAATAACCGTTCTGTATTGTGTTACAGATACAGTGCCCACACGTTGGGGGTACCCTTCCCAAGGCAGTTCTTTTGTGCCAATTTCATTTTGCAGTTACATGTTAGACATACACGACAGTATGTGCCACAAGCTGACAATGTTGACGACATTAACGACCATATGACAGCTGCCATCCGGCACTGCAAAGAAGCGGCTAGATTTACAGTTGGCAATTAGCCAAGCCATTAGGTGGTGCAATGATAACGACATAATGGTTTTGATACCTAACTGCGGCGTCGTAATGCGGCTTATACGAGCTACGCTTGGTAACCTGCCAATCGACATAGTTCGCCTGTGCAAGGATCTCGGTGTGACGGTAAAAACGGATTTAGGCAACACATTAAGGTGCACGTGGCGAAGTTAGCGATCGCGATCGGCAACACGTTTGCTCGATGCTTGACGCTGAGTGTCACACATGAGTGTGACGTTGCCTGCAAGTGTCGAACTTCATTCGACTGCTATCAAAGGAATGTTGAACCGCATCACAAGATGCACGAAGTTGACTGAATATTTTAGCTAACGACTAGACAACCTGAGAAGTGGCGTCTGAGTTGAGTGGAATCTGATTTTCCTACGCTAATTTTGTCATGGTCGAGTGATTTAAGCTATGGTTGCTCATTTGTGGAACTTCTCCGCTTTTGATCGGAACTGCTGCAGCTTTATGTGAGCGCTTCCCTAACAGATTAATTTGAAATCGTGGCATGGCGTAAGTGCACCACTAAAGAGGTCCATCTTTTTTTTTTAATGCGCTTTATATACACGCCTGATATATTCGAGCACAAACATATTCTTGCTGTTGCTGTTGTTGTTGCTGTTGTAGTAGTTGCTTTTGCTGCTGTTGTTCTGACCGTTGCTGCAGTTGCCGCCGGTTTCGCTTTAAGCTGAGATTTAGGTTGTGGTGGTATTTGCTTTTTCCTTGTTTGTTAGGTGGTTGTCAACAATTTGCTGAACCTGGCACGAACAGGATCGGCGGCGGTCGAGGCGAGCAGTCACGGCCGCATCGTTGATAGTAACGGAGGCATAAACGACATTAAGATCAACGCGCAGTTTATTTACCAATCGTTGTGGCCCATAGAAGGTTATATGAAACTGGTCATTGACAGAATTGAATTCAATATACAAGTGTTGGTGAGTAAAGTCTGCCTACACATTGGCGTTTGCACTTTGCACTTTTTGTTGCTTCTACCATATTTAGTGTGAAAATGTGCCGCATTGACAACCATCTTGTTATCCAGTTTTCGTTTTTTGTTGACGATTTTGGCGCTGAACGTACAGGCGGCTTCAACAGCAAGCTATTTCTGTCCTATAAATGAATTATATCATCATCGTATTTATTTCACTCATATTGAGTATGCATATAACATGAACAATTATACATATTATACAATTATACACTCAGCTCCTCGCGGCATGCTATACGAGAGAGGCAGTGCAGTGATCTCTTCGCAAGGGCCAGGCAGGCAGATGCATGAAACTTCGTACACGCCTGAGAGCACAGTCGACAGACGCACTCGGTGTACTCTTCGTGGAAGCTCGTATTCGAACAAACCAGGTGATGATAGCCATGAACTATGTATCTGGTATAGACGTGGCGATTGTCACACGCAAGACCAGACCAGAGGTGAAAGGCCCTGAAAACATCCAGGTCTCCGACCTCTCGTCGGACTTGTTCAACTTTATTTTCCCATTCCGAGATAAAGCTCTCGAATGGTACTGTACGCGGCGTCTTCAACCTTAATCAAATGATCTCAACAACTGGTGCACAGCCTGACATTAGGTACACAAAGCGGCTCCTTGCCCGCATTGACAGGCAAAGTACTCGCTTCATGTACATTGTAAAACACCTTTCAAGCAAACCAACGTTTGCCCGAGTGAGGTGTTCCCATACTCTGTCAAGACCATACATCAGCGCCGGAACAACCTTGGGGTAGAAAAGCGCCACTGCCGTCGGGACGGACAGTCGCCGGACATCGCCTATGTCTCCATAAAGAGAAATTAGGGCTGTGCGCGCTCTCTCGACGATGTGAGCAGTGAAGGTCGTCCCAGTATAATGAAGCCGAAGCCCCAGATACCGGAAAGAGTTAACGAATTCCAAGGATTGGCCGCCGCAACGTATAAGGTCTTTAGCAGCCAATCGACCTCCTCTTCTGAATTTTATAGCCTTGGTCTTCATGGCGTTTATTTCCAGCCCTCTTGAGACAAGGAACACCTCCGCCAGAGAAGTGATGCGCTTGATGGCACCCAGGTCGTGATGAGCGACCACTATGTCATCTGCGTACATCACAACTGTGGCCTTCTGGAACTCTTGTCGAATATAATCAACAAAATCGGCAAGCAGAAGAGTGAAGGAGACGCAGCTCAATGGGTCGCCTTGCGGGGTTCCCACATTTTGCCTTACCTGCAACACTTCCTGCTCACTTTGTACCAGTAAGGTGTCCTCATCAAAGAAACTGGAAATTACGCTAAGAAGAGAGCCACCAACCCCTGCGTATCGGAATGACTTCACCAGGAGATCTCGAGGTGCTTTGTCGAAAGCCTTGACGCAGTCTATAAAGACTGCATACAAATGGCCTCCGGGCTTTGCCACAGCTCGCTCTATCTCTGACTGAAGCACATAGATTGCATCACGCGTTCCTCGACCTCTTCGAAAGCCGAATTGCTCCGGTGGGAGGGTCTGGTCGACAACGTACTTGATCCGTTTTATAACCAATTTGCAGAAGATCTTCTTCAGCGTCCTTTCAGACGCTATACCGCGGTATAAGTTTAGGTCTCGTCTGTCATCACCATGCTTACCCTTAAATAAAAGAGAAAGCCTGGCGATATGCCAGGCTCCTGGCATTTGTCCCCTCTTCATGATCTCGTTGAAGAAATCACAAAGATGGTTTGCCAAAAGTGGCTCAGACTGCACCGAGTGCTCATAGTACACTTGGTCTGGCCCCGCACTCTTTCCTCTCGGAAGAGAGTGCAGAACCTGACGTACTTCTTCTACCTCAAAGGGCAGATTCATAGTATCCTGATCCAATGTGAGCGGGGCTCAATCATTGGAGCCAGGCGTACCGTCTCGCGGTTATATAGAAGACCGGTCAGGTGACTCGTTACCTGTTCGTCGCTGAGCAGGTGGTTCGCCCCCCTACGAGGCCGTACGACGAGGGCTTGCGCTCCGCTCTTTCGAGCAGTCGGATTTCCTCCCGCCTAGCGTATTCACGCTTGTGGTCAAGGCATAGCTTTATGTAAGCTTTTCTACTATTGAAGTAGTCAAGCCTGCGTCTGGCTAGCAGCTGTGGTGGTGCCTTTACCCTCGCTTGGCGCAAAAGCTCGAGCGCCACACGGTGGGCGAGATAGCAAGCCTGAGAAAACCACTGTCGTGATCTCCTCTGCCCCGGTCTCTTCCACCTGACTGCACTTCTCATGGTTCTCTCCAGCAGTTCACAACAAGTATCCACATCATAGCCCACCTCGAGGCTATCAACCTCTAATAGTGAAAGGTCAACACGCCTCGTGGCAACCAGGTGTGGGTCGCCTTGCTGCTTAAACCAGATATCTGGAATATTTGCGACTGCTGACACCGGTAGGTGCTTCTTTGCAGCCACCTCGAGAACAACGTAGACAATCTAAATCTCTACCGGGGTATCGCGTCGGAATGCACTCTCAAAAAAATTGATGATTGTTGATTATTTCGAGGGCGCTTTCAACTGTGAAGAAGGCTCTACCTCCGGAGCAATTCGGATTCAGGAAGGGTAGAGGTACACAGAACGCGATCCACGTACTCCAGTCGGAAGTTGAACGGGTGTTGGCTGTGCTCAGGGGTCACTTGTACGCCGTCTCTATTGAGTGTGTCTCTTAGTTGCCTGGCATTCTCCTTGCTTATCGCAGACCTAGCCCGCCATGTGCGGGAGGAGTTCAGAAACGCCGTCGTCATGTATGTGGATGACATAGTAGTGGCCCACCGGTGCCATTCTTCGAAGTGTCGACGGCGTAGAGAGTTACCTTCACCCTAAGGGACTGCAAATAAATTCGCGGACGACGAAAACCATGAAGTTTTGCCGTGGGGGTCGATTGGCTGCCGCAGACGTATTACCCTGTTGTGGCCAACCACTGGAATTTGTCAACTCCTTCCCGTATTTGGGTCTAAGACTACACTATACGGGAACGACTCAGGACATCGGCGACAGGTGTCGGGCGGCTATTGCCTCTACTCACACAGAGGTGAGAGACCCTCGACGACTGTCTTTAAGTGCGGCCGTGTTTTTTTAGCTTAAGATTGTGTCATTGTACGAGTATAGCTACGGCCTTAGCATATATGAAGCGGGTTCTTTGCCTACCGCGGACTGCAAGAAGCCACTTCGTGCACCTGCTAGCGGGTTGCGGGCCGGCAGTGGAAACAATCAGAATCAGGCCTAGGTCACCTATTACACGACGACTTTAGAAATTTGTTTCAGTGGCAGGGAAAAGTGACCGAGGCCTCAGCAAAGGTAGCGCAGTTGGATGGGTACCTCGCCAGGGAGCTTTGGCATGAAATGGCATGCGCTAGCCGGCACGTGTACACAAGGTACATTGTGCATGGCTATAGTCACTTGGTATGTTCGACCCAAAAATTTCACCAAGTTAGCGATGTCTAACGTCGTTGCCGTTTCTGCTCGCAGATATGCGCTAAATACCACGTAGCAAGCTGCCAGACGCGTCGGCGGTCTTTGCACTTTTTCTCGACGCTCGCTAAAGTGTTCGAATTGTATATAATGAGCTGTATTGTAATTATGTAACATCTTGAAATGCAATGTTATTGCAAAATAAACTATATGTATGTATAAAGACCTCGAAGGAGACCAATTGAACCTTTGGCGTTAAAAATGATATTCACAGACAATAGACAACAGTGGCCACGGCAAAAAACGACGTCAAGAAACTACCAAACCACCAGATTCGTCGTGACGAGCAAAGTTGTCAGAAGCAGGACGACAAGCTAATAACACATAAGAAGTCACAACACCCAGGCCGAACACTAAAGACGAGAGCAACGTAGACCGAACAACAATTAGACCAACCGTAATGGTAATCGAGGCCGTAACCCGGGTAGACTGTTGGGGTTTCCCCCAATGATGGCCAATCCCTACCCCTCACACAATCCGTTTGGTGCTCTATCCAGGAATTACTGGATGGGGGGGTGGTTTAGTTCGACCTATTCTAAATGCTGCGTTCTTCTATGCGAGGCAGACGCTTTAACTAAATATCATGCAGTGGAATATCGAGGGCGCCACAACAGGTCTGGATCTTCTATCACACGCAGCATTATCCGCGTTTAGCAATTTTTTTCTAACAGAGTCATGCCCTACAAAAAGCCTAGACGTGAAATATATATGTATATATATATATATATATATATATATATATATATATATATATATATATATATATATATATTACACTGCTGAGTGTATGGCATAATACACAGCGGGGCCAGTGAGACCAAACAAAGGTGTAGCCGTTTTGTACAATGGGGGAAGTCAAGACTCAGAAACGCAGAGAAAAAATATCTAAACCCAGCAGTAGGTGCAGATCGCTGATCAGCACTGCATATACATGACCGAGGCCTGCCGCCACCCCGGATGCGTATACATTTAAGAGACTTGGATACACAAGGTAAATCAACGAGCGATACATTTGCAACAAACACTGAAGAGACCTGCGTGACGTACAAACACTGAAGAGACCTGCGTGTTGTCGCGACTGACGGCTTTCGGAGCTAAATCGCATCTTTCTGTTGGACTCAGTGCGCGGCTGCCGGCGCTATCTCTGGTGTAATGGAGATCAAAATGGTCGATAGACTTTGATCGTCTTCTTCTATAGCCTTTCCAAGAGAGGTTTCGATGGATGAGTACGCCAGCCATGCTGTTTCGGTCATACGAGATATCGTATGCGATGAGCAACGAGGTGTTGCTCAAGGTGTTCCTCTGTTCCAACGATTTAGTTCTGTTGTTTACAAGCCGTTTTTACACTTAGCAGGCGCTTGTAAGTCTGCAAAAGTGTGAAGTTTTTGAGTGAGATTTAAGCAAATTTCGTAGAGATCCGGTCATCGTCGACTCCCCACTTTTACCTCTATGCTGCTCTTCTGTCAAGTCATTCACGACATCAGAAAACGCCTCCAATCGCTTGCCCAATGTGCATGCTAAGAGCGTGTATACCACACTATTTTTGCAATGCAACGCCAATATGGCGAAGAGTGGGTTGTCTTTCCCTTTCGGACTGACAATCAAATACTTTCCCTCCATGACGAGGGATACAATGCACATTCTTGTATCTTGTTGAAAAGAGTGTGCGTGACTGGGACGAGCAGCATAGAGTGATACAGATGTTCATTTTGCATTTGATGCAAACCTGGTGCTATACGAAAATTTGCTTTCAGTATGGCGTTGAAACTGGCGTGAAGGGACATCATATTTATTTACTTCAACCAAGATGCCCTCTCTTGTTCGCTTAGTCAACTCATCCCACACAGGTATACATTTAGGAATATTCTCTGGCAAATTTTCGCTTCCAGTTTAAATTTACGCAGCTCTGCGCTCATGCAAGGCACGCTCCGCCTGGATCGTTTCTGGCAATCGCTTCGTCACATGACTGAAACAATACGGCTGGCGTACTCATCAACCGAAAACTCTCTTAAAGATGGCAACATTTTCTAGGGAGTATACAACAAGACGATCAAAGTCTATCTAGGCTTCGACTATTCTGATTTCCGTTGAACTAAAGATTCCGCCGACAGTCGCGCACTGAGAGTCTAACCGGAAGATGCGATTTAGCTCCGAAAGTTGTCAATTCCGACAGCACGCCGTAGTACGTTACGCAGGTCTTTTGAAGTTTTCTTGCAAATACATCGATCGTTGATCTACCTTATGGACACACTATTACTACTATTGCTACTGTTATTTATTCGACAGTTTAGGCAACCACAGAGTAAAGTCGGCTTTCGTAGATCAACCGTATCGAGCGACCAACCGGCACAGCTTATCAAGTAGACCAATTATTCTCTTAGCGAGGCGGCAACGACGCGGAAACGATATTACACTCCTCGGTAGCTAAAATGACACAGCTGTCCTTATTATACTGAATTTTTACTTGACCAGGTTTGCTGCAATTGTGTAAAACGGCCACGTCTTCCTGGCCCTGCTACATGTTGTGCCAGACATTCAGCAGTGTGAAATCCATTCACGTTTATGGTCTCCTTTATAGGCCGTGTCTCTGTTAGAGTAACAATGTCAAACGTAAATAGTTCCGCCTGTAGAAGAAGGTTCAGACCTATTCTGGCGCCCTCGATATTCCACTGTATATTTAATTCTAGCGTCCGCCTCGCACGGAGAAGGAGGACGCTGCATTTGGACTGGATACTGACTGACCATGCCGATCTAGCAATTCTCAAATAGAGCAGTGAACAAATAGTGTACAGGGTAGGGGGCGCAACCCTAGTAATTCCCCGTTACTACATTACAAAAGTGTGGAAGGTTCTATCTTGATCAGTCCCTTTACCGCACATATGGGCTCCTGTGTCTTCCAATTGAGGTTCTTTTAACTTTGCTTTTTTAACAATGCTTGTTTTTGAATGTTGCTGTGCCACGACCACCACGGACTCGAGGTTGTTGGCCGTACACTTTGCATTGTGTCTGCTGGTCTGCTTTTCTTCCTTTCGTTGCTCTAGTTTTGTTCGTAGAAGGTTGAGGTATTGGACCATATGGCCGTGCGATTTTTTTGCCTCTTATCACCGCCACTGTAATAACTGAGGGTTTCTTCGTTGCAGTCACTAGCGAAGTAGCCCTTCTTCCCTTAGACTTCTGTGTAACGGCCTTGCTGTCCTTGTTCCTTCCGAGAATGGCGTTTCTCACGAGCACGACGGTATGCATAGTTTTTCTAGAAGGTGACTGACTTTCTCGCAATCACATATGTTGTGCCCCTAATATCGGACCCGGAATAAAACCCGTATCACGGCTTTTAGTAATTTTATCCTCATTTTGAAATAAGACTTCTCCGAGATCATATTCCGTTCGAAAAGTAAATGTTTGCCTTAATGAGATCTACAATCTTCTACATGGTCTCGGAAATGTTTTGGAAGATCTTGTACAACAGTGTGGATTGTCTCCTTATACTGCGAACGGGGCTCGCATGGGCGGTCTAACCGAAAAGTTGCACCACGCTACCAAACATATCATTTCTGTTTTCTCCCTCTTACAACAGAACGATCAACATGACTTAATTAATTGAGTGGTATGTCAGCATACTGCAGGAAGTGCGAAAAGTTCCACTTTTCGTCTCAAGCACCTTAGCGGATAGATCATTGATATGCTGAGACCTACCCACTAAACGCACTCTACAACTGCAAAAGCCGTGCCGCGTATCCACGGACGTTTTAAGGAATGTTGTTGTGAGGGTATGGGAGTTGTATTCCTCCTACTGCCTTTCTCATTGCACCAGTTGTCTTCGATTTTCTTAATTGCTGTAAATTTCAGTATCTGGTACTTAAGAAGATTGTAAGTTAAATCATCCTCCCCTTCTTTTGGCAGTGAACACAACTTGCCAAGGAAGCTTTTTCAATTTAAAAAAAACTGCTTTGATAGTCCTTATATCCCGAGAGGATCTGCGCGACCTATTGATTCAGTTCTTTCCCAGCATTGTTATAAATGTTTTGATGTCTGGTGTGAGGAATCAGAGTGTGCCTTGGTACCTCTGAAGAAATAGAGTCCCATTTGACCTGCCATGTCTCCAATGGCTCTATATTTCCTTACGGCAGCTGTGGCCATTGTTCTAAAGTCCTCGCCTGTCTTCCACCTTCGGGTACCATCGAAGAAATCCCTTCACTACCGGAGCAGCGTTTGTGCTAAATGTGCAATACGCTTGAATAATTCTAAGAGCCGCAACACTCTGAGTGCCTTCATTGTCTTCAGAGAGGTCTTGAGCCAGACTGAACAACGCGATAGACTTAGCCACTGACATCAATAATCTTTGCTGACATTATCTTCGTCCGTGAAAATTTGGCAGATTTCTTATAATTGCATCCAAGCATATTTTATGTGGCCGCGCCCCGTACGAGCCTTGCCTGAGTGGATCGCTAAGTACCGGGCCTTGTTTTATGCTTTATTTGTTGTTCTGCCAGTTATAGTCCGATGGGGCCCACCTTCTTGCTTTCCGTCAGCAGTATAGTCCCTTCCGGAGCGATTACTGAACCGACTTTGTCCATCCATCTCTTCGTAGACTCTAGAATTTGATTAACATTAATGTTCAGTTCTTTTGCATTTTGGTCTCTACCGTGATGGCCACGTTATCCGTAAACGCAAACTATCGCCTAAACGGTTATCCTAACGACGGACGCCCTCGTGCGCCAGGTTTCAAATAATGGGACCCAGAAACTGGTGCCTTATGTGGTGTAATTGATACTAACGTCTATAATTGCATTGAGATAAGCGGTTGCGAGAAACTTATCTCTGGTCGTATATGGCTTAGCTGCATAAAAGGTCCGCCTTTGCCGCGACTTGGTGAACGGCAAAGAGCTCTGACTGGACTCCTGCCGATTTTACAGGGTCAAAATGAGTCCGTTTTTTCTTCGCAAAGACTCTGGGTCTTTCTTTAATGTTTGCCTCGTAGCTTTTTGCTAGCAGAGTCAGTAAGCAAATGGACCTGAATCCACCGTTTTATATTTAAGGATCAGAACAACCAGAGCTCATTTCTAGGTGATCCCCTCCTGGTCGCTGTACTGAACACCTTGTAGCCAGACCTGGATACTTCTGAAATAAGTTTTTGACCCCTATGCCCTACACATGTCGTAAATGCCTGGACTTTTTCTAGGCTTAAGTTTCGCCGCAGCATCCGTTACTGTTGATTTGCTCTATAGTGAGTACAGTCCTGGGAATTCGTGCGTTACCTTCCTTTACTATCTTGTAGGGCTTTTCCTAACAGTCGTTTTAGATTTCCTTGGAAAAATTGCGTTAGCTATTTACCTTGCTTTTTACTATTTCTCATTTCAGTACCGCTATAAACATTTGATAATTGGTCGAGCCCAAGGCCAAAGCCCGAGCTCTATACCTAGGGTTTTATATGGCCTTTCAATCCATGTCTTGCGCCGTTGCAGTCAGACCTCAAGGTTCTTTCTCTTCTACACATTGTGGTTGATTTACATCTTGCACGTGCTCCATTAAGATCCCCCGAGACTAAGGTGCCCAATCCATCATTAGGGTCACGAGTTCAGTGAAAAAAAAACGTTTAAATTTCTCCTGTAAGCCGTTCTAGCTAATGTCCACCCACGCATAACCCGATTTCTCTATTTGGCTGGGTAGTATTGGTAGGAAACCGTTGTTGATGATTGTACTGCTAGGCGTTATATCTGTTTACCATCTTGGCTCTACATTTATTTGGTTCTAATAGCAACGAGACTTTGGCTCCATTATACTAGGACTATCTTCACTGCGCATATTGTAGCGACAGTGAGCGCTGCCCTAGACTCTTCATATGGAGAGGTCGACGACGTCCGGCAACTGTCCGTCCCAACGGCAGCGGCAAGACTGTTCTACCTCAAGATTTTTTCAAGTCTAATGTATGGTCGCGACAAAGTATGGAGATGCCTTACTCGGGCAAATTTTGTGTGTTTTACAATATACATGAAGCGCGAGTACCTAACTTGTCAATGCGGGTAAGGAACCACCTTTCATAACTAATGCCAGGTAAGTACCATTCTAAAAATGTTTCTCGGAAGAGGAGTATGAGGTTAAATAAATATTTGTACATAATGTTTATTTTGCAATAACATTGCATTTGTTATGATGTTACACAATTACAATACTGTTCATTATATACAATTTAAACACGTCAGCAACCGTCCCACCGGGCGAAAAAGTGCAAAGACCGCCGATGCGTCTGGCAGCTTGCTACGTAGTATTTAGCGCATATCTTGGAGCAGAACCGGCAACGACATTTACCGCTAACTTGATGAAATCCTTGGGTCGAACATACTAAGTGATGATAGCCATCCCCAATGTCCTTTGTGTACACGTGCCGGCTAGTGCATACCATTCCATCCTAAAGCTCTCTTGCGAGGTACACATCCAACTGTGCGACTTCTGCCGAGGCCTCGGTCACTTTCCCCTGCCACTCTAACAAAAAATGCTAAAGTGGTCCTGTAATAGGTAACCTAAGCATGACTCAGATTGTTTCCACTACCGGCTCGCAACCCGCTAGCAGGTACACGAAGCTGCTTTTTGACGTCCGCGGTAAGCAAATAACCCACTTCATATATATTGTGAAACATCTCTCTAGCTGCGCAAACGTTGCCGCTGAAAGATGGCCCCACATCCTGCCACGGCTGTAGCTCAACATTGGCACAATCTTAAGCTCAAAAAGACGCACGGCCGCATTCAGAGAGAGTTGTCGAGGGTCTCTCACTTCTAAGTGAACAGAGGCAATAGCCGACCGACACCTGTCGCCGGTGTGCTGTGTAAAGGTTGTTTCCGTATAGTATAGTCTCAGACTCAACTATGGGAAGGAGTTGACAAATTCCAGCGGTTGGCCACAACAGGGTATTACGTCTGCGGCAGCCAATCGACCCCCAAGGCGAAACTTAATGGCTTTCGTCTTCCGCGAATTCATTTGAAGGCCCTTGCGGTGAAGGTAACTTTCTACGTCGCCGATAATTCGACGAATGGCACCGCGGTCCCGGTGGGCCACTACTATGTCATCCGCATACATGACAACGACGGCGTTTCTAAACTCCTCCCGCACATGGCGGGGTAAGCGATGAGCTAGGAGAATGCCAGGCAACTGAGAGAGTCCCCTTGAGGGGTCCCGACGTTTTGACTCAGCTGCTTGGTGTCTTCGCCCTTTATGTTTACTTTAAGGCGGTCTTCAGCAAAGAAGCTGGAAAGCACTCGTAGAAAAGAACCACCCACCCCAGCATGTCGAAATGAATCGACTAGTAGGTGACAGGGAGCTTTGTTGAAGGCCTTGACACAATAAATAAAGGCAACGTACAAGTGACACCCAGGCACAGTTAACATCCGTTCAACTTCCGACTGGAATACGTGGATCGTGTCCTGTGTACCTCGACTCTTCCTGAATTCGAATTGCTCCGAGATAGGGCCTTCTCTACAGTTGGAAGTGCCCTCGATATAATCAACTTGGAGAAGATTCTCTTGAGAGTGCGTCCCGACGCAATACCCGGGTAGAGATTTGGATCGTCTGCACTGTCACCGTTTTTGCCCTTGAATAGCAGAGTAAACCTAGCCTCGTGCCAAACCTGGGGTATGTTTCCCCTGCTGAGTATCTGATTAAACAGCTTACACAGCTCCCCTGTTAAAACATGGGACGACTCAGCCTAATGTTCGTAATATATCCCATCAGGACCACTACGATTTTTCTTTTTTTTTCTCTTTTCTACCGTAAACGGCGAATTCATGTGATGCTGCTTCAGAGTGAGCGGTTACTCAATAACTGGGTTACGCGCGGGGGCGTTTGCATCGAGCAGAAGGGCAGTAGAGTGCTGCTGCAACTGCTGCCATGTAATTCGGTGCATGCTTTTGTTCAGCCGGCGAACAATGTAGACATGGGGCTCGCGCTCTGCTCTCTCAAGCAAACAAAACTCCTCCACCTCATCATACCGGCGCTTATTCTCCACAAGCAGTTTGTTGTTAAATAAATCTCGCTATGTTAAAGGCCTGATTATTTTTAGTGCCGCTCACCTCTGGTCTGGCCTTGCATGTGACAGTCGCCACGTCTATACCAGATAAATAGTTCATGGCTATCATCACCTGGTCTGTTCAAATACGAACTTCTCCGAGGAATACAAGAATACACGCGTCTGCCGGCTGCACTTTCAGACGTGTACGAAGTATCATGCGTCTAGCTACTCTTTCCTCTAGCATGTCGAGCGTTAGCGAGCTTGTGTTGCAGTTCATTGAGTTGATATCTATTTTGCCTCTAGCTAATTTTCCTCTACCATGTCGAGCGCCACCTAAACCTCACGTTCGGGCTGACTCTCAGCCAACGCTTAGCACCCACGGAATTGCTCGCATTCGCATTGCTTCCGAAGACAGAATCCTTAAATATAAATGTGCAACAGTGGGAACTGATATGAGAAGACATGATCGAACTCTTGCGTCTATGTGTCTCATCGTCGCAAGGCGTACGCGAGTGTACCACACCGCCGACTATAGGGTGGATCTCTTCGAGCATCTCGCTAGCTAAGGGTCTTTCCTTTGCCCGAATTCTTACTAACAATATCACGTTCTGCGTGTTTCGTGGGTCAGTGGTTTTTCTTCTGACTGGAGCGTTTCTTCGGTCCGTGTATAGGTCCGTGTAGAGGACGACACCAAAGTACTTAGTTTTTCTCTTCATCGATAGCTAGTGTCCCGCGAGCGTGAGACGTGTGTGCTGTGTTATTGTCCGTCCCGCGAATAGTCAAAGTTTTGAAGTCTAGTTTAACGACGCCCTTGCATGGACACTCTCGGGTGTGGTCCGCAAACGTCCTTGCTGTATGGACGGCCGCTGCTGCATCTATAAAAAAACTTTTAGAAATTATTCGTCCTTTTGGGTAGCCTAGTCTTCAAACAGGAGGAGTGACAGATCCATGGCTAGAGTCAGATCAATGTAGAGTCTCTGGGAGCCGCGGACAAATATGGCCCTATCGTAGCAATTCGTGATCGTCAACAGCCCGGCAATATCCCTGGTGACCGGGGTTAACCACACTAGTGGTGGCCTCTGTCATCATGTTCATCGCACTTAGGGTGCCCTCTCCTCAGGCGAATACTAAGATCCTTGGTATTGCTGAGCTGTACTGTTTATTTGAGTAGCATAATATTTTAGAAACATTCAATCTGAAAGTGTCATAAAACAAATTTTGTTTCAAGTATCTGCACTTATGTTTGTATAGCATGCGCTCCTATACGAACATTCGCATGACGCGGTCTTCATTTGTTACAGGTACCTGATGACGGCCCAGCAGAGCTTAAAAATCTCAAGGCAACCTACATGGATAACCCCACTGTACTCGAGGTTACAGGACTGCCTACCGGCTTTGGATGGATAGGGAGATTAATTGTCCAATCGCTAGTTAAAGACTATCGCGCAACATTTCTTGACATGGCCAGCAGTGAGGGCCAAAAAGCCCTTTATAAGGCAGTCCGGAAGGTAAATGTCCAGCAATATCTACCAAATACCTAACGGCAAGCAAAGAAGATACTCTCGGGGCCCTTTTGATATGACAAAAATACAGCTCTCAAAATGGAAAAAACGGTTTTATTATTATTAGATTATGCGCATGTAACTATATATATATATATATATATATATATATATATATATATATATATATATATATATATATATATATATTATATATATCCGTAAATAGCCTGCTTGAGAAAGCTTAGACATATGCTTCATTGCTGTTTTTATTCTCGCTTTGTCTTTTGTGATTTTTTTGTGGAATTTACTTAATTTGAAAGAACATGGGGTGAGTTTTATATGCCGTAGCAACTACATACGCAAATGCTTTTAGACTAAAAGCTGGTTTGGCAAGTCCATGTCTTAATGAGCTTGATGTAGTCATGCGAGTCATATACGTTTTGTTTAATTTAATACCTACTTGCAAATTACCATGTGTGTATATAGATACAGTTCGCGAAACGAACATACAGCTACCTTTTTATTTTAAACTTTATTTTGTTTAATTTATGCTACAATATACGCATTTATTATAACCAATCGTGTAAATTGAATCGTGATAACGTTACGTTATACGATCGTGCGCTGCTTTCCCTACAAACAGCAAGGTTAACATACCCCTCCAGTCTAAGCCAAGGAATATACCTACGTCGTACATACGTCGGATAAACAGCAAGGAGGTTTATCTCTAACCGTAGCGATATTTGCGATCTGATCCAAAAAGGAGCTACGGGGTGCAGTTCGCGTGAGTTGCGAGACACTTCGCGTGGCAAAACAGCTAAACAAGAATGACATAGACGTACTAGGATACCCTAGGTAGGCGGACGATCTTATCCTCAGGCCATAGATCGCAAACGTGTCTTTAAGGTAGCCATGAAACCGTGCGTTACGTACGATGTATCCGTGGGCGACACGATACTGTTGAGAACATGTCTGGGTTGCCATGATTTAATGAGACATTGCTTCGAACCTGCACTGAGACGCAGTTGGCATATAATGGCTTTACCAAAGGCTCAAGGCTGGCGAAAAGGAATGTAGAGTCACTGCGGATGTCCTGCAAGTATCTCTAGAGTTCTGTCCTAAAGGATAGAAGCAGGTCTATGCAGATGCGTAGACGTTATTGGCTCGATGAAAGACGGCGCTGGAGGAGACCGTAAGCTTAACTATGGAGCGCTAAATCCCGCCGTATGTACTGTCCTGCACTATTTCGCTATTGGCGCGAGAAGAAATAGATAAATATAAGTAACAACGGTCGAGACGAGACACCGAAGGAGGGGCGAAAAGCAGCTAGGCCTTCAACGAGACCTTTGCATATCATCTTAGGCAGAATCATTTTGACATAGAAACCGAGTCAGTAAAGTCAAGAAATCAGTAACTCCCTTTTACGGTTTTGATGCGATGTCATACAAATTTAAGCCTAAGGATTGAGAGGTGGAACCGGATTAAGTATTTTACCGATTAGGAGGGTTACGCAAGATATGGTATAAGAGCACTTCGGCAATGCGCGAGAACCAGGCAAAATTCTGGTCTACGAGAATCTGCTTAGGTTAGGCTTTGGAAGACAAGCAGGACAGATAATGGGTAGAAAAGAAAGCAAAGAAGTAAAGCAGTGCAGTTAGTAGAAAATGCCTAGAAAAAGCACAAAACCCATTCGTAATCAGGAGAAGCGGGGGGGGGGTTGAATTAAAACACTATTAATTGGAATCAGGATTTTTGGATTTTATTTATTGGAATCAAAATCCTTGGATCCATTGTATTAGGAAGTCAGTTAACAGAGGAAGTTGATTAAACTCCAAATTTATGTAATGAGGATATTTAGGGCCTCGGTTACGGACTAAAATACGCTGGGGCTTGGCAGTTCTGTTTACGACACAATCAAGAGCATCAAGAGAACACCCGTAGGGTCGGCAGCAGAAATTGAGAACGTTAGGGAGACGAAGGCCCTGGCAGCCAAACGCTTTCTGGTTGCCCGAGTAGTAGAGCCGGAAGAAGTGGGGTCGTCGACAACACTCAGCGTGATGAAGACGCTGGTGAAGAATGCGACAGAGTTGGCAAAAGCAAGGGGCGACGATAAGAAAAACCACACAGCGAGGCTAAAAATAAAATCGGACAGCAAACGGCACTAGTATCACGAACACGACAAGCATACAGACAAGCTGCAGAGACGCATGCGTGCACGTAAAGCTACTTAAAGCAGCGAGTGTGTGCAGCTCATAAGGCGCAGGGTACGTTTATAGAACTTATTAACGAGCCGGGTTTATTGTAAGAACATGTGAAATGAAAAGAACTATGGAGAGGGGCCACTCTCCTTTGCTAGGTGAACAGCTGAGGGGAATTTTGCGGTCGTAAATTAGTCTAAAACCCTTCTTACAATACAAAACTCGTTTTTTTTAAAAAGGGGTCAAACAAGGGAAATAAATTGCTCGCATTCGCGGGCTGGGAGATCTGTTAGCCAAACAAATGAGTAGTTAACGACTGCTACACTGGCAATCTCAGGCGGTTGAATGGAACCGTGACTCCGTAGGCTATTTAGTCATACGCAGTAGTACCTCTAAATCTGATCATTGCGTATAAAAAATTTAAGAACGCGGTCGCCAACACGACGTCGGTACTCCGCGACTCTTGGGAGTACGACTCTGTCACGCGTTAAGTTGCACTTTCTTGAGACTCTCTTTAAAATCTTGTGCTGAATGCGCTGCAGCAAATATATATCCATGTCGTAGAGAGGTGCCCACACGTGAGCACAGTATGACCATCTTGGCACTACGAGGGCTTTATAAAGACGCAGGTATTTGGAGGCATTTTGTGATAAGAATACCTTCAGTATAAGATTGCCCAGTCGAAAGGCAGCTTATGCTGGATCGGCAATATAAGCCCGAAATAAATAATCATATGCCTATCGAACGTAACTCTTAGAACATGTCGAATGTTACATTACAATGTTACAAGTACGAGGTGTGTTCAAAAAGTATCGCGACTTTTGAATTTTTGCGGGTTACGTATATTCGAATTTCGATTTTTTGTAGCGTTATGTTGGTACTCATGTCTCTCACTTATGCCGACAAGCTCGGCCATTTTGAATGTTCACTTAATTGTTGACAGCTGCTTTGCTTGCACGTGTTTTGGATCGTCTTCGATTTTTACCTATTCAAAAAAATGGATCAAAGAACCTGTATCAAATTTTGTGTGAAAAACAAAATTAAGTGCGCGGATGCATTCCGAATGTTGACTGTGGCATACGGAGAAGCTACCTTGGACCGAAGCAACGTTTATCGGTGGTACAAAATGTTCTCAGAAGGCCGAGAAGATGTGAACGACGAAGAGCGTGCCGGACGCCCGAGCACTTCAACAACAGACGAAAAAATTAATGAAGTGGAGAAAATGGTATTGGCCAATCGTCGAATCACCGTTAAAGAAGTTGCTGAGGACCTAAACATATCGATTGGCTCGTGCCATTTGATTTTTATCAATGATTTGGGCATGAGACGGGTCGCCGCGAAATTCGTACCAAAATTGCTCAATTGCGACCAAAAACAGCATCGCATGAACATTGCTAATGAGATGTTGGACTCTGTCCGCGACGACCCAAATTTGCTCCAGAGGGTCATAACTGGTGACGAATCGTGGGTTTATGGTTATGACGTGGAAACCAAAGCTCAATCATCTCAATGGAAGCTGCCGCACGAACCAAGACCGAAAAAAGTGCGCCAAGTTCGGTTGAATGTGAAAGTTTTGCTGACAGTTTTCTTCGATTGCAGGGGCGTGGTGCATCATGAGTTCTTGCCACAGGGTAGAACGGTCAATAAGGAATATTACCTGCAAGTTATGCGCAATTTGCGCGAAGCAATCCGCCAGAAACGCCCGGATTTGTGGAAGAACAAAAATTGGCTTTTGCACCACGATAACGCCCCTGCTCACACATCGTTGCTTGTGCGCGAGTTTTTGGCCAAAAACAACACACTAATGATGCCGCAGCCACCGTATTCCCCAGATCTGGCCCCCTGTAACTTTTTCTTGTTCCCTAAACTGAAGAGGCCCATGAAAGGACGACGTTACGCTACGCTTGACGAGATAAAGACGGCATCAAAGGAGGAGCTGAACAAGATAAAAAAAATGGTTTTTTGAAGTGCTTCGAAGATTGGAAAAACCGTTGGCACAAGTGTATAATATCTCATGGGGATTACTTTGAAGGGGACAAAATAGATATTCATGAATAAATGAATAATTTTTGAAAAAACACAAAAGTCGCGATACGTTTTGAACACCATGTATAGAGAGATTTTTTGCTGACACGTAAAGTTGTCGCAAACTGTCTTCAGAACCGCGCACTTTGGAACTGAGATCACCATATAATTCAGCTCACACCAGGTGTAAATACTGTTATTAGCTGCTTGAATATTCAGGCGATCCTCGTTTCCTCTGACCTGGGCATATAATTTTAGATAGTGTGTATGTTATGCTTAGGTTGCGCAGACGTACACTCAAGTCCTGAGCCAACATTAAATACATATGCGGGCCTAAGCAAGAGTCTTGAGGAATTCCAGAAGGGCATGGGGAGCACTTCGAAACCGAGTCACTAACTTTTACGGCAAAAATGCGGTTTGTTAGATATGAGTGACACCAATCCAGAATTCGAGGGCAAATTCCAAGCGCCGCCATTTTAGAATAAAACATCTTATGATTAAAGGTGTCGAACGCTAGCGGTCATAATAATAGAATAGAAAGCGCCTTTATTTACTGAATAAAGGGTCAAACGGAGGCTATGTAGGCGGTGACGTCCATAAAGCCCCCTTGTGGTACGATTTTCTGGCTACACGCGAGGCTAACATATTATTGATTGTTTTAACTCCTGCAATATATTTTGGTAAACTCATTAGTTAGTTTCTGCGATTATTCATTGTCACATTGAATAAACGATTAATAAGATCAGCGCTTGCAAGTTGCGATAGTGCTCGCGCGTCGATAGTTATCAGTCAAATCGAGAACGGTTGAAGGTTTAAAGCATTCGGATCGATATCACTTCCTCTACAGACCTTCTTTAGGAATCATCTCTGAACACCTTCAAGCATACCTATGTGCTTGCACACGTATGGGTTCTAGATAAGCAATATAAAACATTATAAATGCTTGGATAGCATAATTGCTTTATAACATTTTTTAGTATAACACCACAGAATAGTATGCTTCACATGATCTGCCTTTCGAGAGTCACACAGTACGCACGTGCTGCCCTAGTGAAATCCAGGTTCTCATCTAAATACATATTACTTCTTTTAGCCACTAGAAGGTCCTATGGCAGCATCTTGGCTGGGACCAGAAGAGCTTTAGTCAAGGCCGTCTAATATGCATGGTTTAACCTGATTACCAGCGTTCGTTGGGTGAACCTTAGTTAACCCCTATATTTGCTGCCCGTGATGCAATGTCCCTCCAAACTGGCATAATCCACACCAGGCTCTTGGGGACCCCTTAAGCAATTTTGGCTACGTATTTCACATGTGTCGATCCGGTCAGTCCCGTATCTGCTATGACTCCACAGTACTTCACCTTTTCATTTTCTAAATTCTATCGGGTAGCTCGCCATCACGAAGTTAACGCCACTCGTTCTCTTTTTGCCAAGATACATCGCCTCCGTCTTATCAGGCGCCAGTTTTAAGCGGTGAAACTTCGTCCACTCGGACACCTTCGACAGGGCCTCATTAGCGGCGCTCTCTAGGGCTCTCTTGCTTCTGGCCGTGACCACAAGTGCAATGTCGTCGGCATACGCCAACCTCTCCACCCCATTCTTAGCCGGAACGATCCCTTGGAATCTGAAGGCAGTCGAGCGCCGCCGCCTATGGGATAAACCAGACCTCAAAAAAGACGAGGAGCGTCAGCGCACAATCGACCTCTGGCAGGAGGAGTGGGAAGGCCTAGAGCAGGGTGCTCCAGACGCCAGCCTTCGTACCTTGATTATAAACATCAGAGACTGGCTCAACCGGCCGGGGGGGACTTACTTTCTATACAACCCAGGTCCTCACAGGTCATGACGACTTTTAGTCGTACTTGTTAAGGATCGGGATGGTCCCTAGCCCCACATGCGTCCACTGCGGCAAGGAACTCAACGACACCTGGAGCACACCGTGCTGAGGTGTCCGTCATGGGCGGATCAGCGCGCAAGCCTAACAGAGCTTTTAAGGAACAAGCCAGCTCTTAACCTACAGGAAATCATTAAGAAAGTAACTGAATCAGCATCACACTGGAAGGAAGTGCCGCAAGTTTTTACGAACACACTGCAGGTGAAAACAAGAGCCGCCCCTCGGGTTTGCTTGCGCCTTCCCGAGGCTCCCGGGAATCACATCCGCCAGAAGTAACAGACTTGCCCCCCTGGCTGTTTGATGCTTTGCGCAAGCAGTTACCAGTCAGACGGGGGGACGGCAACATGACTGGTTTTTAGTGGGTTGGAGTCCCACACTACCGGCCCGCGGGAGTTCCCCTGCTAATGTGTCCGTGTGTGCAACCGCATTTTCCAGTTAGTCCTCTAAAAAATTAGAACTTCTCCACCCCACACAGAAGACCTCTGATCTCCAGCACACTGCCATAAGCTATGTATATTCCGGAGTAACCTTTTGTTTATGCCCCTCTGCAACTAGACCCCTGTCATCCAGGTCAAACGAAATAATTCGATGGAGGTAAGAAAATCCCTTTCTTTTTATCGCTTTCACAACTACTTAATTACTTACCAGTTCATTATGTTTAAGATTTATTTACATTCATTAGAATCAGGAGTACAAGTCCCTTTGTTTTCAGAGTCTTCATGGTCTCCTTGCCTACCCGTTGCAGAATCCCTAGTGCGAATCTGCTATTTGGGAAATCGTACTAGGCATCTAATAGGGTCTACCTTTTCTCTAAGCCCGGTTTCCTCTCCACTCCTTACAGACCACTTTTGCCAATTAAATATGGCGACCTCTTCGTAAATCAGCTTAGTGACCTAGAAGAAATTACATAACCAGCATAACCAGCGTAGTTTATCCACAACGAGCGCGCCTTTAACTGGCTTCTCGAAGAGAGAGCTACTAAGAACGGTACTTTTTTAGGCGATAATGTACAGTTTTGCCGACCAGTTGATTCACTTTTCGCCGGACTTCGCTGGGATCGCCAGTGTGAACCTATGCGCCAAGAATCGTTAAAAAAACTCGAAAACACACTTATACACAGTAAAATTCTGTCGGCCTTTCTTACATTAAGTGTCATGGTATTTAATTTAGACATAGCAATACTGGAGTGAACTAAAGTCAGCCGTGATCAAACAAAAACAAAACGGGGAGCACGTGTGCTAATAAGAAAAGAGACACTACATTATCAACCACCCCATCATTAACGAAACAAAATTGATCCTCTCGGGCAAAGCCTATTCTACATGTGAATGGTAAATTCAAGGTGAATGTTTTTGTTTATTTGGATGTGACTCTTTTTACGTAGAGTGAGCCACCTTTGTACATAACCTTACAATATTAGTCATGTCTACAGCTGTGGTAAGATAATAGGCTACGCACGTATGTGACCTGCAGTAGCATTATTTAATTCTTACTGATTTTTTTATTTAAACACCTATTTTATTTTACTCGTATAGAGGCCATAAATGTATTTCCTATTCCATTGCTGCTGATTGCTTGGCAGCATTTTTCTTCTCCTTAATTCTTCTAACTCCTTACGCTGCTTCACCTACATGGAATTTTTCATGATAGCTATACCTCATCCCAAGCTCTCTGTGCCTTATTCTAAGTCGTGTTTTGATAAGTGCGACCTTGCTAGCTATAAGCTTAACGAAACCGAAATGTATTCAGCATTCCAAACCACTACGTGAAAGCTTGTCCCGTAAAGCCAATGTTTAGGCAACAGTAAGGTCAACATATATACTGTAAATAGTAGTGACGACTACTACTACTACTACTACTCGATTGAATAAATGGCATCTATCACGAGGCATAGAGTGATTTTATCTCTACTTCATATAACTTAATTACGTGTGGTTGGTGCGCATTAAGTATACGTGCAATGTATACCTGAATAACTATTGCCATGATCATCATCGTCGTCCTTCCCATCAACATCCTAGTCCTCATTATCATCGCTGTGAACTTAAACCTTCTCCATCGGTTACCACATTAGCATCATCACCACTGCAACACCTTCTTTCTAATCATAATCGAAACACCTTCCGCGGGAAGCGGCCCGCATCAAGTCCGATGGAAGACGCGCGCAGCAAAGGTATGCCTATATCGCAAATTGAATGCTCCCCAGCGAGCTTAGACGATACCACCAAAACAAATGAGCAGGGCAGTGACGCAGCAAACCGTTCGATTGGTTGTTTGGCTGGTAAACCAATGTCAACAATTAACAAGGAAAACACAACTTTAATGAGAACGAGTCAAGTCGCGGTGCAGGAAAGACCCATTAAAGAGGGGATGATGTTAGCCGGAGCAAGGTGGGGGCTAGAGAGAAAATTATTGCCGCTCCGCGTACCAGTGCCGCAGAAGCGGCTGTACCGAAAACCACTGCTAAAGACAGACCAGAAGCAATTGTTTTTCAGCAAAGAAACATTTACTGGAGATACAATTCAACGATGTGTGCGATGCTCTTGTCGCCCACCTAAAGGGGAAAGTAGTAAAACCACGGTTTACCCGAAATTGTCAACTCATTATTGTGGTGGAGTGCGAGGAGGACAAGGCTGTCCTGCTTAGTTTGCAGTTCCTGGCCAAAGTGCCTGTGCAAAGTTAAACGGCTACGCTTCCTCAGTAAATAGAAAAAGTACTAGAGTACATCCTTCGGCGAATGACGCGACAATTTTCGCTCCCTGAGACCTACGGGGTAACAGAAACCATCAGGGTACGCTCTACGATTGTTGGAACGGAAAAAAAAAGTGGTTTTCCATATACCGATTGACCATTATCCCTGGCCGCGTATAACCCTCCTGTGCTTAAGCGTATAATCTTTGATGTTAATCTTGAGCTTGTTTTCTTAGCACTATTTCACAGTTTTGTTAAGGTAAAACTGTAGATGATTACGAGCCTTTGCTAAAATTACTAGGTCGTCGACACAAAACGCAAAATGGGCATTGAGATTACGCATTAAGTCTGTAAGTCTAGTTACATACAAAATAAAGAAAAATGGACTAGCTAAGTCTCCTTGGGCTATAGTTTGTGTTACGGGCGTTTGTACATAGTGATCACCGTTTTCCACCCGACTGATATCTTGCGCTAATATCTTATGAACAAAGTTAAAAAAGAGGCCTGTTAAGTTGATGATACATTCGTTGCTTTCGCCCGAGTTTGGCTTTCATCCAGACAATGTAGCATTTATGTGGTCATGTAATATATAGACAACACAATGTTTATGTTCACTTCCATGTGTTGGGTAAGTACTAACATACTGGGTAGCTGGGCTTGTTGTGCGAAGTTCAGAGGCTTGTCGTCGCCATCGGACCCCCCACGACTGAGAGTTGATGTTCACTCCCATGTGTTGGGTAAGTACGAACAGTACAATATACTGCTGATATCTTGCACGCAACCTGACACAATATGTCCAAATGCGGAGGGCCGCAATGGTCGCAGGACATGTTTGCAGGACATCTTCCTTTCGACTATCCTACGACAACACCTGCGTTGCGACAAACCGCGCACATCAGCGTTCAAGAAGTAGACGCTTGCCGTTTATGCGGCGGCATCCTCCATCATATAACCGACGACAATAGTCCGTCCAAAGATTCTCCTGCGTAACGATACGTCGAGCGATATGGTCCGCATTGTCCGACTGCCCCGACGTGCAAGGCGCGCACGTGCCACCCGCAACTTCCCATTTGCACCGTATAGGTTTCCAATTGGCCGCAGCCTGTACCGACCGGGGAAGTTGATGGCGATATCGGCGCTAGGGTATCAGGCTCGCGTTAACCCGCCTACCCGCCATGAGCCTGTAGCACCACGGTCACTGCTGATGCTATTGCTACGATAATAAACAAAGTCTTGCAAATCATTGGTGGTTTTTTGTTGTTGTAACTTTTGCGCTTTTGCAGCAGTGTGGCCTGGCGGTTAAAAGAGTAACTAGTATGGATTACTTGCCTGGCCTCTGGTGCGCCAGGTTCGATTCCAGGTTCACACAGGTTCAGGTGCGGAGATTATTTCATTGTGTTCGACCATCTCTCAAGATCATTTGTAGATGTTAGGCGCATCAGAAAAAACATGACACATTCCGGCGACGAACTCAATTTTTGTGTTCGTTTATCTTATGCCGCCTAAAGGATAAGTAGACACATATTGGACCCTGGAATGAATATTGTGAAAAGTCTTACATAGGCATCTTTGCTATATTCGACTGGTTTTGAACGATGGCGGCTGACGACATATATATATATACGTATATATATATATATATATATATATATATATATATATATTTTACCCTCCTCCACAAAAAATATATGTACTTACAAAAGACTGCGCTCATGATAAGTGGGTAAGCCAACATAATAACTGTAAAAATGGCCTACTGTAATAGCTGTCACTGCGTGGGTAGATTGGGAGGTCTGCGTATATACATATATATATATATATATATATATATATATATATATATATATATATATATATATATATATATATATATATAATATATATATATATATAAATAAATATATATTATTTGTTTTATTAACACCCAAACTGGGTAGATGTGTTTATGTTACATCAAAATGTTTCGAGACGCCAACAATCTAGCGTTTTGCTAGTTCTGCTATAGACCTAACCGCCGGGCATACCGCGGCGTGGTATCGATCACATTTGATCCAGCATTGTTTGCATTGACATTCATCCTATGGTTCATGAAAACCCTCCACGTTGCACAGAACGTGATGAAATCCGTGAGCTGCAAAGGCCGTCGTTAGATGTCGATCTATTACACAGCTACCCCGCCATTCAGTGCTCGTCATTGCTGCTGTTCCATAAATACCTATGTCCACTTCACTAATTTTGGTTTCCCAGTTTCGCATATAAACTTCAAAGGCGCACGTTTTCTTCAGATTAAATCGTCTTTGTAGTTCTTCCGTCAGTAGCGGGCTACCCTCCAAGACGTGAACAATTCTATTCCTGCAAGTATTCGAAAGCGCAAAAACCCTCTTTAAAAAGAAAAACCTCACCCCATCAATTAAACGCAATTCGCCTACTCCCAACTTATCCCATATTAGTGGAATGCCGTATGTGGCTATGGGTGCTATCTGTATCCCGAAAAGAGCAATTGCTGCATGAACTGAAAGCATATGTGGCCATTTAATTGCCACGGCTGCGATGGTGGCCTTCCTGACCCTCTCCTGGATGTGTAATCGAAAACTGCTACCGCTTGTTGACAAGGTTATGCCTAGGTATGTAAATTTGTTTACAAATTTAATTTCTGTTTCCCTGACTTGGATCACGTCACCCCTGGCCATACGGCCGCCCCTTCGGAATTTCATAGCTACTGTCTTTCCCCAGTTAACCTTCAAGCCCTTCTCATCCATGAATGTAACTAGTCGATTCATGGCTTGTTTTACCCTGAAAAGACTGCCACCAAAGATGACCACATCATCAGCGTACAGTAAGATTCTGGCCCACTCTTGGGTCCAGCCCGCCCTTATCCACTATAGTAGTCCACCCAAAAGTACGAAAAACAGCAATGGGCTCAGTCCAGCGCCTTGTGCGACGCCTGTGGTTTGAGCCACTTCTCCCGCAATACCGACCCCGTTATCAATCTGCACCGTGTTCTGCTTTAACATATTAATAAGTAACCTCAGAACTGCTGCCGGCACTCCCGATTTTGCCAGCTCTTCAACTATTTTATCCCTTGGCGCTATGTCAAACGCTGCCTTTAAATCTACAAACACCGCATATATACAACTTCTTGGCCTAGACAGCGTTTCCCAGATTGCTCCTAGCAGCTCCTGAATTGCTCAGTAAGTTGATTTTCCTTTCCTAAATCCATGCTGCTTCTCCGGTATTACCCCCCGCTCCTCCAAGAATGACCCCAGTCTTCTAGCTATTATTCCCGAGAATATTTTATACGGACAGCTTTTTATTGCTATTCCCCTCCAAGCTTCTGGTTCAGTTTCTACTCCCTTTCCTTTTGGAATGACTAATAAAGTCGCTTTCCTCCAGGCCTCTGGAATTTCCCCCTTGTTTAAACATTCATTGAATAAGGCTTGCCAGCAAGGTGCGAGAATTAGGGTATCTTGCATGTGTTCATTTCTTATCAAGTATTTCCCGTGCGCTTTGCCCCGTGGTGCTCTGTCCCCTTTCGTTTCAGCCATGTATGTGGACGTTCGTCAGCCTCATTTATTGCTACCCACTCTATTTTTTCCCAGTGCTTCTTCTTCTCCTCCTTATACGCTTTCTTAACCAGCCGTTTAACCAACGCTGCCAACGGCCTCATTAACGGAACGGTCTTTACATATTCTCGCGTCAGCTTACTAGCTTGCTTGGCTGCCCTGCACCTTTCATTAAACCAGAGTCTTCCGCTTCTCTCCTGTGGCGGCAGCATCGCAGACCTCAATAAGCCTACTAGACTGCGTTCATAGGAATCTACCTGGATTACCTCTGGCACCGGAAGTACCCCGCTAAGTCCTTGGACGTTGCCGCTAAGCTTTCTCCCTGATTCTTCCCTCTTCCCTCGTTCTTGAACACTGCTTCTAATTTTTACCCGGATACCCATAGGTATATGTTTTCTGAGTCCCGCACCTTCCTGTGAAGGATTGTCGTCCCCTGTAAATTGTATGTCCTTTCTGTCTATATCGGTTGCAAATATATCAATAACTGATGTCCCGGAGTGGCATTCATATGTGCACACATTTGCCCTGTTAACTACCCAACAGCCGATCTCCTCCAGTACGTCTAGCAAAGCCACCGTTCGTTCCGAGTCAATCCTGTCTAATCTCGCGTTAAAATTCCCACCTATGATCATCGGAGCCTTTCGCGGTAGCGCTTCTATCCCCAGCAAGAGGCGCTCGACCATCGTCGCTGTGGACTCCGTCCCCGTCGGTTGTACATAGGTAGCCACTAGTTTTAGTTTAGGTGACATGACTGCGATTAGATTTTCTGCTACTATCCCCACGCTCATTTCTCCCACCGTCGGTCTAACGAAAATCGATACCCCCCCGCTCGGCCTACCCGGACCCTTTTTACACGATGCCAGCGCATGGTATCCATAGAATCCCTGAATATCAAACTGCTCTCGTGCCCAGGTCTCCGTCAGAATTAGAACGTCTACCCCTTTGTACGCATCGTCCCCGAGCAAATCTAACACCCCCCTCCCCTCGCAATTCCACATCACTATCTGAATACCTGCATTCACTACGTCTCCGAACTTATTATTATCTTGCTGTATCTGCTGGTTCTCGCACGCGTGCGGCCTGCTCACTGTTGTCTTCAGAAGTCAGGTCGATTTGGGACCTGATGAAGATGACATTACATGATCTGCGCTTCTGTTCGCCCGTGTAGGTTGGGTGCTATCAGCGTTAATGGTCGTGGATTGTTGCAGCATAGGTGAGGGAGCTAACGGGGCGCCCATCAGTCCTCCCAGAATGCTCGGAATAGCTTCCTGAATGGCCCTTGCCACCGTCTGCACGATGATATCCGTTAACCTCGGCATAATCGTCGCAATCATTTGTTGCACTGGTCACTCAGTTTATGTCCGGTCATTTTAAGTGGGGCACTTGTTGCTGCTGGGTCCCGTTCTGGTTCAAGTCGTTGAGGTTTGAGCGCTGCCTCGTTTATCTTGATTCCGTTTCCTACTACGGAAGGCCAAGTGCGCCTTGAGAAGTTGTCAGAGGCCTGTATGTGGCCCACAGGCGTGCAGAGTGGTACCAGCGGGGCATCTGAGCGCTTGATGATGCTGTTTTGGGACGATTTTTGTAACAGTTCCATACGCTTCAGCCTATGTGGACATGAGCCCCAAGTGGCTTCATGTTCACCAAAGCACAGACTGCATCGAGCCTTGGCCTTGCAATCCTTCCTCAGGTGCTCCGTAGAACCACACCTTCTGCATCTCGGTGTAGAGAGTTTGCAGTTTGCTGCAAAGTGATCCATGCTATAACACTTAAAGCATTGCATGGGCTCTCGATATAAGACAACGCCGTGCCGTTTCAACCCTAACCGAACCTCTGCTGGAAAATCTCCACCCGCGAAGGTCAGAATAACTTGCTCAGTGGTCGATACAATATTTGTCTTCGCGTCTCTAGTTTTCACCCTTATCGCTTCGGAAACCCCAAAAGGCTTCAGAGCAGCCGATATTGTAGCCTCCGATATTGATGGATGCACACCAGATTTTTTCCCTTTACTGTGGATCGCCCTCCACTGATCCTCGCCGACACCTTTATATTGGCTAACTCCTGCAGCGACAGTAGCGTAGCTCTATCCTCTTCGGCTTCAACAACAATTAGAAGTTCCCCACTCCTTGTGAAACGGGGTTCTTCCATCTTTCCTTTGATGTGTTTAGCAATAAAGTCGCATACATCATTAAAATGGAGCTCCAGGGAATTGTGTTCCGACGAAAATATTACTGCTTCTTGCTTTGCCACGACAACTTTCGGCGCACGAGATCGCCTGGACCGGGTCACCGTTGTAAACCCCGCTTCGTCCGGTATCTCTTCACCGTCTTGGACGCCACCGGTTGCCTCGCTAGTGGTTTCAACAAAAGCCTGCGAAACACGCATATCCTTGCTGCGAGAGTCTTCCACAGGACTCGAAGCGGCTCGTTTCCCACATCCCGCCTTTGGACGGTGAGCCGGACCGCCCGCATCGCTGATTGATTCATCAACGCGTTCATCCGCAGCTCTTTCCACTTGCACGTACGCAGGTTTGTCACGTTGCACGATCTGCTCTTTTGTTGGCGTCCGTTGCACCGACATAGCTAGCTACTGCTATGCCGCGCCTGTTTACAAACAAGAAATTGCTTATTTACCATGCAGTGTCAGGCTGAACTGTAGTTCGCGTTCAATTTGAAACCGTGGTGGTGGTATCCGAAGGGGAGGTAGTGACAACGGCGGCGTCAGTGATGAGAGTCGTGATGATAACTGGCGATAGTGAGTAGACTGAGGTAATTGTGAAGTAGAGCTGATGAAGAGAGAAAAAGATGATGATGCTGCTGATGGTGAGTATAATAAGGCCTGTAACTCACGATGATGCTGATAATGATGACGGATGGGGTGGTTTCAATGAGGTTAACGGTGGATGTGGGGATGCTAGTAAACACGAAGCTGGCAATAATGAAGGTAATGATAGTAGAGTGATGCTGGATACGAGATAGTAATAAAGCTACGAAGATAGTGGTGAGAAGTGAAGATGATGCAGGTAGAGGTGAGTGATGATGATGACTATTTAGGTTGACACTGCTTTTAATGAATTAGTTCCGAGGCACACTACAGATGTTCACGCTAATCGACTTCGATGATCTCAACGATGTTATGCTCACTTATGCACATGGATTTCCACGCAAAATTCTAGAATTTAGCGGTACTTTCCGAGAGCCACACATAACACGTCTGCACCGTTTGAGAACAACTCAACAAATATATATATATATATATATATATATATATATATATATATATATATATATATATATATATATATATATATATATATATATATATACATATATATATAATGAAATGACAAATTTTATTTAATCAAACGCGACCTCAGTGCTCGGAACTATGAGAGACTGGATGGACCCTTCGTGCCAGGGTGTGGGCAGGACTTCCTCACGGGCATGAGCGATAGAGCGACTACGGCGCGCAGAAGGAGCAACTAGGTCGACGAGCAGCAACGCCGTGAAGCATTTTAATCAAAAATAGTATTAAGAACATACGGGATCTCAGGGAACCCTTCGGCAGAGGGAAGGGACCCTTCGATTGACGCCGCGTTTCCACGTTGAAGCTCGATCGATACTCGCTGCAGTAGGAACTCTCCAGAACGAGAATCCCTTGTGACTGCATTTAGTCTTTTTCCAAGCTCCTTGAAGAACGTTGACGTTTCATCAATCATTACCAATACATACAGTTCCAGTTTCGGTTTCAGCCGATGTGCATCGGTGCTGACCGCTCTCGTCGATTTTCGGCGATTTCAGTTAATTTTAGAAGCCTTTATAAACTCAGTTGATGTCAAAAATTTATTGTGAAGTCGTTGGGCTAAGTGTTGCTGCAGGAATTTGTTTTCTAGATCCAGTGTATACGCTTATGATCCTCCACATTCCCTCCCATCATCTTCTCCGGCACGAGCTGGATTGAGTGAAGCGGCTGTTGTTTCATCGTGTAGCGTGTTAACGGATTCTCGACAACATCAGCAAACAAGAAACGTTCTGTTGATTCGATAAGGCCAACAAACACAAATAATTCGAATACGATGGAAGTCGAAATGGGTAGGTGCGGAGGATGTAGACGTGGATTTCACATAGCTTGCAAGTTCGGTGACGAAAAGGACCCCAGCGTAGAACGCGGTGCATTGTGGCTTTGTCGTCTTTGCTCATTACCGGCTCCGAAAATAACCACCGAGAAGTTCTTGGCAGTGCTCGACAAAGAACCCCTCACAAGTGATGTTGCGAACTTTGCTACCCATTTAGCGCTACGGTTGAGGGCTCTTGAAGAACATGTGGCTAGCCTAGCGAACAGACCTACAAACGCATCGCGTGATGCGTCCAATAGTGCTACTCAACCAACTAAGATTGGTATGCAGGGAAGTCAGCGTAGCCCCCAAGTACCTCGAAAATCGTTGTTAATTGCTGGAGATAAAACCGTCCGTCAGCTGAAGGTTAAAATACTCGAACAATTACCGGAGAAGACCCCGTTAGTAATCCGTGTGTGCTTAAAGTCAGATGCAGCTACGGCATTGACGCAAGCACAGGGTTTCTTAGAGAAAAACCCACAACCAACCCGCGTCATTGTCATCTGTTGATACGAGGAATGCATGGAATTCAATAAGGACGTTTTTCTCGACAAGGTGTCTGAGTTCGCCGGAGCCTTGAAGTTGCAGCGACCGAATTGCTTTTTGTCGGTAATGACGGTTCTTCAATTCCAGAAGGAGTGCAAGGATGCTAACGACTGCTTACTCCAAGGAGCCTCGATAGGGGGCTCCGGCGTGATTAATATAATTTGGACGCATTGGGCCATTGTACACGAAGGAATTTATTCGTATCACGGATGCGCGGGACGCCTGTGCTAAAGCCATAGCCCGCCGGGCCGCTTCTTTTTAAGTACCCGCATAATCTCGTTAAACAAAATCCCGACCGAATCAAATATGGGCGGCTCGTCGACGAAGATCTCGAAAGGGAGTGCGCGCGCAACGAAGCAAAAGGAGAAAATGCCAGTACCTACTCCAAGCTACCAGAACCCGACAATACTGGACCGTCTGATCTCCCTTCTGTGCAACCAACGACACGACCGCAGGGACCTGTGAGGGGACGTACGAACGAACGTACGAAGCAGCAATCGTTGCGAGCAAGCGGGCGTCGATCGTCTCTCAGACCCGACAAACCCATGCTGAGCGACTTCATCGAAACAGCACTACAGAAAGGCCGAAGGTCCAAAGCGAAAACCCGGAGAGGAAAGTTTTACAACTAGTTCTTAGGAACTGTGAAGACCCCTCAAACTCCGTACATCTAAGGCCCCCATCAGCGTTTGGTTCTGTAGATGCTGTCATCCTGACAGAAACCTGGTCCACCGCCCCTATACATCTACCGAACTTTTAGTCAGTGTCCTGCCCTGCCGTCCGCTTAAGACAGACTGGACATGCGGGTAGGGGAGTGGCTGTGTTATACAACCACCGATTGGGAAGCTTAGATTTAGTGGTCGCTGAAGATAACTGTGTTGTGTTATGTGGGGAAGTCATCAGCATTATTGCTATGTACGTCAGGCCACCGGGTGCCGAAAGCCCGTCGTAGATGATTGAGAGACTCGTCCGCTGCCTTCAGCTGATTCCCCGAAACGGCAAAGCCGTCGTCGGTGGGCACTTTAACGCAAGACTCAACAAACAGGGTGATAGCAGAACACTCGCCCTCACTGATGTACTATCCGACTTTGGTTTCTGGATTGCAAACGATCCGGCAGTGTTTACGTTCATGGGATCGATTGGGTCCTCAACAATAGACCTATTTGCCACAAATCTCTTGAATGACGACCTTGTGTTCCAGGGCGCAGATCACCCGCTTAGCGAAGGAGAACGCCTCACTTGGCACGTTCCGGTCGGTCTCCGAATAGCCGTTAACGCTACGATCAGTCTCCCGCCGAATAGCCGTTAACGCCACGAGCAGTCTCCCGCAGCCGTTAACGCCTCAGAAACTTGTCGATCAGGCTTCCGCAGCCTAGACGAGAGAAAGCGATTACAGTTCCTGGAGATATTGACAGCGGATGACGATGTTTCAGCTTTTAATGACCTATTAACCAGCGGCCTCCAGAACTGCGTGACCCCGAGACTAAAGCCCAAAGATATACAGTGGCGGAACAGAAACTACACCGAGACCAAGCGAGCTCAAATCCGACTAAAAGAACTTTGCAAGTCTCACCCCACCATGCACTCTCTGCTAGCCTTAGCAAGATCTCTGTACAGAAAGACTCTTATAAACGCAAAAGCTGCATTTCAAAAGCTCCGCGAACAAAAACTACTGGTGAAAGCCGGACGTGCGTCTTATATCAGGCTACGCCACGGAGCGCCAACTAGACCCACATGTCCAGTAAAGCCAGACGCTCTGCAGTCGCACTTCAGAAATGTCTTTGCGGTCAAGGATACGATTCCAACGCACACCCCCCAATATACCAGTGTATGGTCCGAGGTGGACGAATTCTTGCGAGATGAGTTGGAGAAAGACTTCTCAACCGCAGAAGTTTATGAAGCCATCGCTCATCTGCCTACACGGAAGGCGTGCGGGCTCGACGGTATTTATAACGAACATCAGCCCTCGCACTTTCTCCGCAGTGGACATTCCTCTTCAATGCCTGCCTAACTCAGGGAAGGGTTCCGGATAACTGGAAAGACTGGAAAGAGATATATCGAAGAAAAGTTGTGTTTACAAGCTCCTATTTACACTACTAGTCCGCCGCCTCACACCTTTTTTTGAGTTCAGAGGAGTCCTTCCCAATGAAAAACGTGGATTTAGCAAGGCCCGGACGGCCTTTTTGTTCAATCTTCGTGGATTTCAAAGCAGCATTCGATTCAGGATCACGCTCGATAGTACTAGAGAAGCTTGCGAAATCTGCTGTACCACTTAGGATACTAGAACTTCTCAGAGCTATTTTACAGAAGAATATGATCTCAATCGACGACGGGGTAGTGATACGCGAAAGTCACGAGCAGACGACGGGGTTCGCACAGGGAGATAACATCAGCCCGCTACTATTCGCGGTCCTCATAAGCGATTTACCCTTACGCATCACCACGAGGCATTCGTTCGTCAAAGTCATTCTGTACGCTGATGGTTTGGTGATGTTCAGTACAAGCAGAAACTACTTGCAACAAGCAATAAGCACAATGTCGGGATACGTCAGCGAGGTTGGTCTTACCATCAACAACAGTAAAACTGAGGCCGTCAAATTCCGCAGAGAAGATCTCCTGGCTGCTAGCGACGAACTCCGCCTGGGGATGGCGCCAGTTAAGTATGTAAATTCCTTTACATACCTCGGCATAACTCTCACCACAACAGGGACTGCGTTCCGCCTGCATGTTGAAAAACGGGTGGGAAAGGCCCCGATTGCGTCAACAACAATCGAAGCGCCCCAGAAGCTCTCCATCGACACCGCCCTGCGCCTATTCTATCTTGAAGTCGCACCAACGGCTACATACGGAGTGCAGTTGATATGGAGACACCTTAAGATGAACGACCTCGCAACGCTGGAGAGAGTTGAGCCCGAGTTTTTAAAGCGAGTGCTGGGCCTGCACTCCTCCGCTCGTAACCGCCTGATATATGTACTGACAGGGACCTCGCTATTCGTAGAAGACATACGGAAGATGTATGGGCTGAAGAAGACAGAGACATACAAAACGTTCATTCAGCTTTAGGAGGACAAACTGGCCGACATAGAATCTGATATTTGTATAACACCCGCAATGACTGACGACGCGTAGAAAGGGTCCGACCGACCGAATCGCCATGTGATAGTGCGTTTTTTCGGTACACGGCTACCACCACCATCTATGCAGTGCAGAAGGCTTGCACGACCCCGATGTTGACTGCAGATGTAAATATTGTCATACCGAATGTTCTAGATATCACGGTCTTGTTTGTAGGAACATTGGGTCTCTAAATCAGTTGGCCCGTTTAATGTCATCATAACTTTGTATAAAAATTAAAGATAAAGCGACATTCAGTGTATGGGAGGAAGGGTTTGCTATCAACGTGCTAGTTATGGCTGACCTCTTCGTGGCTGCTGTGTAAAGGTATTATTAACTCTGTAGTTAGCAGTTTCAAGGCGCTCAAAAAAACAGTAGTCGTTTTTGAGTAGTTAGATTTATACAATTTATTTGCTAGAACTGACGGAGTACTTTTTATTTTATCTGAAAAATTAAGATTGTTTTTTCTTGTAATTGTGATCAGGAGCACTCTGATAGGTTGCGCGTGACCAGTCTTTGCGATGTAATAATCACATATCGATCGACATTATGCAGTCGTTGTAGTCGCGTATTATGCTGCTGATGGGAGTGGTTATATACTGAAACACAGCGTTCACCATATTTCGATCTTTCGTTGTGTAAAAACATAACAAGCTAACTAATCTACGAGCAAACACTTTACTATTTGTTCACTGCCGGGAGGGGGGAGATGAAGCAGCACTTAACATTTCGTGAACAGCAAAGTCTACTCTAAAGTCATCCTCACTAAAGTCTATCCTCAATCCCGCAAATCAAAGCGATAGTCTCTTCCCTTTTCCGATCTGAGAACAATGCCATCGCACTACTAAACGAAGCCGGCATCTCTCAGTTTAATGAGCTCAAGAGACGAGGTCCTGTACGAGGAGTTTAATACCGTTTGCAGAGGCGCTCCGGATAACCCTTTAAGCCAACATGACTGGAGCACATTCTTATATGACGAAGTATATCGTGGCTTACTAGCGAGCGCTGTCGATGACACCACAAGGGCTCGCCTTCAAGCGGTCGCTGCTAAAGGATCCGGGGCCTGGATGCATGCGCCTCCAAGTGCCCCACTGGGCACCCTCCTGGACAACGAGACGACCCGAATCGGGGCAGGCCTTCGTCTCGGCTGTGACCTTGTGTCCTTTCATCAATGTAAATGCGGCCACCCCGTCGACAAATTAGCCCATCACAGGTTATCGTGCATCATGAGTGCGGGAAGGCGTGCCAGGCATGCCGGCATTAACAACACCTTCGGCCCAGCGCTTCGATCAAGTGGATTCCCCTGCATTCTAGAGCCTCAGGGCCTCTCCACCGACGATGGTAAGCGCCCGGATGGGATGACTCTTACCTCCTTTAGTAGGGGCAGGATGCTCGTCTGGGACGCCACTGTCACCGACTCATTAGCACCTTCAACGGTCGGTGGCGGGGCGATCTCAGCAGGCCACGCTGGTAATCTAGCCGAGACAAGGAAGTTCGCAAAATACGTCTTAATAGGTTACCCACATAAGTTTCAACCGCTGGCGTTTGAAACCTTAGGCGGTCCTGGCAACTTGACTCGCAAGCTCCTCCACAGAGTCGGTGAGTAGCTGAACCTCGCAACTGAGGCAAAAGATCTGCGGCTTTCCTGAGACAGCGCCCCGACCTTGACGTCCAACGCGGGAACGCGGCATCCGTCCGGGGCACGCTGCTGAAGTGGAATCAGCCCACTCTATACGAGATAGAGTAATATTGCCTGTGCACACGTTTTCAGGAGATAATTGTAGCTCCATTTGTATTCCTGAATAAATGATGATTGATCCTAAATCCCTAAAGTACGGTGTGTAGTTACACTTACCTTGGTACATTTCCACTCTTAGTAAATATGTATGAAATACACGTATTTGGACAACATACTCTTCTCTAGAGACAACAACTCATTCAGAGTATAGCGAACATGCTTTCCTGTTCATTCATGATAGATCGAAGTTTACTTATTTAGAACATTGTGATATCAAACATTGATTTAGGTTGATTTGACATATAAGATTAACTAAGCATTGATGCCTAAACTTTTGCATCCAAAGGGTGTGTTTTGGACGGTCTGTTTTGGGGTAAATCAATGTATTGTCACCCGTCGTTTTCACTCTACTCTTTGAACGTACACAACCGTTTCATGCATTTTGCTATCGTCTAACAGTTTATCATGATTTTTATTATATATGAATTTAGTTATCGACACACTTGCACACATAAATATATGAAAAGTTTATTTACCACAGACTGGTAGATTGGTAGAACACAAACGATCCCAGTATCGATCAAAAATGATGGTTAATATAGAGCACACGCGAACTTGACTACCTTAGGAGTAAAATGCGCGTGCATAGGCACAAATAGGCAAGGGATAAGTGACAAATAACATTAACGCTTTTGTTTCCAACAAAAACACCATTTTACTACAACGATATTTACATTACATGACAATGCCAGGACTAAGGGCTATTGACGCTCTCTTTTTACCCTATATGATTGTTTGACTGTACAAAATTCACTATCGTAACATTCAGATGTGGCCAATCAAGGACGTTCTGGTGACCTAACTTAAAGTTGCTGGAAACGTTCACAAGCACAACACTGTTATTGTCATGTCTATGTAGCTTTGTCAGAGCGTGGTATATGTTCACGCCCTGACTGATATTAACCGTCGCGTCATCTTGGGCATGAATTATCATGGAGGGAAACCGGTTTACCATAGCACGGATAATCTCGAGAGAGTTGATGTTTGTGGCCTTGTCGCCGACCAGCGACTCGACAAAAAGCTTGTCGAAGAGTGGCATTCCCCGCCAGAGTTTATTAAACGGCAGCGCCTTAGCAGCCGCCAGCGCTGTGCTCTCGACCGGCGACTGCAAAATGAGAATTGGCCGCCGCGACAGTTTCTGCTTTCGGGCAAGCTCGAGCGCGACCGGTGCGCCCCAAGTGTCGCCCCAGAAAATGAGGGGCCTTCTCTCCCAGGCCATCTCCTTGATTTTCCGAAGCTTTTTAAACACTTCGGTTGCGTCGGCGACGACCGTGTCGAATCGCGGCAGGCCATCGGCGCTGTCCGCCATCCCGATGTAGTCAAACGTGACCACGTGGTAGTGCAACGTTGCCGATATCGTCTTCAGCAGAGCGACTCGTTCGGGCGTGGCGCGGTGCTGTTCGAACGTCGGAATCAGAAACACGAGCGGAAAACTCGGCGACTCCTCAAGGATGGCACCTATGGTCTTGCAGGTACGCGACGTCTGCCCCCTTTCGGCCGGTACGTACCACGTTCCGATGATGCCGTTCACGCCTATTGTCGGCTTGTTGACACTGCACGTCAGGCCGAGAGCGGCGGGGTTGTGGAGCGTATCGGGCACGGATCGGCTCCACCCGACAAACATTAGACGACGCCGCATCGCATTACTCGAGTAGAACACGACCGGAATGACGACGTACATAACGAGCACGGCAATAAGCAACGCCGCAATGACCGCTACAACCGTCCATATGACGGCGCAACGAATGCACGACGCTCTTTCGCTTCGTTTCGGCGACTTTGAGCCAGCGGCGGAGCCTTGCTTTACTGAGTAGAAGACGCTCTTGGTGGACTTCTGCGATGGCTGCTTCGAGTCATTCGTCGGCAGCTGAAACAGGCTCCTCTTGACGCTGTCGGCTGACCGATCTTTTTCCGACTTGCTCCTGGAAAACGCGAGAATGTCTTCGGTCGTAGGCGAGGTCGAGGCCGACCCATAGAAGCTGGAGCCTGGCGACGGCATACCGAGACGGAAGGGCGGTTATCCGTCGTCACCTGGCCGACGAACGCACAGACAGACAGACGCAGGACAGATAGAAGGACACAGCGATCGAACGCAGTTAGAAAGAACGGAGCGGAAAAAACGTTTGCAAAAAAATTTAATATGATTATTACTGTTGTTGAGCTGTCACTGAATGTGCTAGTTGTAGTAGTAGTAGAGTCGAGTCCGGTGGCGTGGTGGCTAAAGTCTGCGCCTCGCAACCGGAGGAGACACATAGGTACGCGGGTTCGAACCCCACCGTTGCACATTTGTGTTTATGGGGGTCCGTCTAGGAAGCAATGCGAAAAACAGTTCCGTAGACGTTAAATCTTGGCTGAGGATCAGCCCAAAAACTTTACTTTAGTAGTAGTAGTAGTAAGGCTGTTGTTGATCATCTCCACAGAAAAGTGCGAGACCGTGGGTATTTAGTTCAAGTCGATCGTTGTCGCGCCTAGAGAACATACATATTTATTTACGCACCTCCTCTTAATCATGTTAGGATATCTCCTAGGGGATATATCAACGCGAGAGGAGCGAGTCTCCCGCGTTTAAACCGCCTCAGGTCCACTTTCAGGTAGAGTGACACTAAAAAATGCGTTTTCTGAGTCCGAAACTCGCGCTGCTAGCAGTTTTGTAGCTCCACGCATTTCTAAGCTCTAGAGGGTGGGAATGATTGAGGTTTTAAGTGTGTGAAAGACCCACGCTAGGTGCCGTTGCTTGTCAGCACCGATTGTGCATTGGGGTTTCCAAAGCTCCAATCCAGAAAAAAACTCACGATAGCCCTGTATACTGTAGGTACGTTAGTTCTTCTATATCTCACAAACAAGAACGTTGCCAGTTTAATACATATAAGCGACTGAGACGAGTTATACTGATACGTTTTGCCCAAAAACGATATACACGAAGTAAGTATAACATTGCGTTTATATGCAAAAATCATATAAAATGTTCAAAACTATAATTCAGTATAGTAGTAGTTTTTTGTTTCCATATTTAAACGATTTAAAATTGTGTATATATGCACTTTTTACCAAGAGCCAAGAAAGAGAGCCTGGCAATTTTAGCACTGCCCACGATAGTTGGCGCCACACATCAGGTTTCCGGCAGATTCCGCGAATTCCTTGGCCAATCCAATCAGGTCAAGTCACCTTCATGCGAGATTAAGTACGAGCAGCTTAGTTGAAGGTCTTAAAACGTTGCCAAAGTACACCACATCTTAAAGCCGTTCCCACTAGCAAATCAGCACATTGGGTTAAGTTTGAGTTAGAAAGTCGCGTTACCACACGTTCGCGCGGAGACAATTGTTAGCAAGAGGACGGCAGGCTACCCAAGCACATTGGAACTCACTGCACAGAAATTAGAAACAACGGTAAGCGTTGGCCCGCGATGACTCTGTTACAAACGGAATGACCTTTACCCCCTTTTAACAAGGCCGGACTTTTGTCGTGTAGGACGTCACCGTAGTGACTCAATTTATCTCGCAAGCATCGTCTATGGTTCACTTTGAGCTGATCACGCCGCGACCCTAGCAGAAGGCAATCAGGTGAACAATTACGCCAAACTACTTATTACAGCCCGTAACTTCAGTCCAGTAGCACTCGAGTGGCATTCCTTAGGACCATCGGGCCCCCTGACTAACTTGAGAGCCGCACTCAACTTACTTAACATCACAGATAACGGGGAAAAAGCAAACCGCGCCATTCGTACGCCAGAAACGTTCTATTAACGTCATTTTCTAACGTTCCAACGTTGACGTACAGCGGGGCAATCTTAATTCTAGAATCGCTTACTAAAGGGTGCAGACCAGGGTTATTCTGGGCAAACGGCAAACACGTTTACTAAGAAAAAATTGTAATATGAATAATTTCATAAATTGATCTGTGTCTGAATTGTATATATGATAATTGATTATTATGATAAATCGTTAGCTGACAAACGTTGGCCACTACTTGACCGTAGTAGTAGTAGTAGTAATAGAAGTCAGAAACTAATTTGATATGTAAAATATACATAAATATTTGTTATTCGCCATTTTACTTATTCGTTCAGCATCTTAGCTAGGAGGAGCTCATAGAAATGTAACCTACAAACATCGTAAGGTGTTATACAGCTTATTCGGGCAACTGCGTTAAGTATTACGAACCATACGCATCCTAGTGGCCTACATGTTTTCTTGAAGTTCATCACGATATTCAAGAAAAAAGAAGGTTCCTACCTAGCCTTCTGGGGAACCACCTCGAGATTGCCGCCAAGGAAAACTACCGACACAAAGTGAGATACTTAAAGGTAGCCATAGTTGAGTATATTTTGCGCGGTCAAAATTGTGTGATATGTATCGCTGCTTCATGAAGATCCCGCCGTACTAAGCAAGGTCTGACGGCGTTAGAAGAGCACCTAATTAGCAGATTTATATCGGAATCTAAGAGAAGGTGGCAAAAGCCGCACTAAGCCAGACGAGATATTAATCCAATTGGGAGAAACTACGATGGTGCACGTGCGTTAGGGGTATCGATAACTTCCAATTGAAGAGGAATATATAATATTTCAAGTCATAGTTGTCTGCTAGCACTCGTGACGTTCGGATGTTCGAAGTGTTCGCTCCCGTTAAAAACGGGTAAACAACTAGTGGTGTGCAGCCAAGGTTGCTCAAAAGTGTTTCACGGGGGCTGTCTAAGCCCCGTGCTCCCCAATAATGCGCACTCGGCTCCGTGTGGAGCCTGTGACACCCAGGAACTCAGCCAAGGTACGTGGAGCGACCGATTGAGTCAACTGCATTTGACTTTTGTGAAACTGTGGTTAGCACACACGGACCTGCAGGAGCGGGTTCCCAAAATCGAGGCAATCCCGCAAGAACAGTTTGCCGCACCCCTCACGCTTACAGGGGGTTTGAACTCTACGTTAAGTGACAAAATTAGCTTCGAGAAATACGGCATAACGCGGACAACGCGGAAAACAAGAAACCAAGGCTAGCAGACAACAGAGAAGGAAGCAACGTCACCTAGGCAAGAGCGAGAGAGCCTGTTGGGTAATGACAGTTGCACTGTTGTTGTTAGCCCGTAGGGGACGGAGGATAGTCTAGTTGCACTGTTGTTGAGAGACAGCAGATCCAGCTGATCCACAACCGGAGGAGAAGGAAGACGACGATGGCTTGTTGTGGTTCGTAAACGACAAGACAACAAAACAAAACATCCAATGCAGATGACACAGGCGGATGGTTTGGAAGTCTATGCCAGAACTGGGAAGATCTGCGCCTTAAGAGTGGCGCGATTGGCGCAGAAAACGTCGGCGGTCGGGCTGCAAGCGTGGCTAGCTGACAAGGGCATAGCTGTGAAAGCGGTTTGGAAGCTAAGTACACAGGGTAGTAATGCTGTGTGTGGTGGTGCGTGACGAAGATTACGCAAACTGTTGCACAAATTAATTCTGGCCGAAGGGAAGCCTGTTTCGTCGCTGGATTGGAGACGTCTCCTACGACAGGATGGTTGTTGAAAGTTTTAGTGCGCCTGGCGGTCCAAGCCCCCGTAAGTGACTGACCAGTTCTAGAACTGCAAGCGTAATGGCAAACATACCTCTACAAATGCTTCTCTGGAATTGTGAGAAACTTACAATGGATCTTGCACGTGATGACATGTTTAAGTTGGTTGACATTGCACTCCTCACGGAGACATTTCAGCGGGACGAACTGCATATCAATGATATGCGGGGGCTTCACCAGCTGGCTGTTTTACCTGCGGGGGTCGGGGAAGACCTGCGGCTGGGTTATCTATCTACCTACATGAACGCTTACCACCGATGCAATGCGTCAGGAAAGATGAATACTGCGTGGTGCTCTCCTCAGGGAGGGTAAACGTCGCTTCATTCTATTTCCACCCACATTCGATTCTCCGGATGTTTTGAGACGGTGAGCTTTGGACTTTCAGGGTTAAACCTGACCATGCCAACTATCGTCGGCGGTGATTTCAATGCTAGAATTCGTTGTGGGGCCAATAACGATAAAGGCGAGATGCTGCTTCAGGTGATACAAATTAGATATTGGTCCTGAGATGTGCAAACGTGCATGAAAACTATACATATTTAAATCACAATGGAAGCAGCACCATCGACCTGTTGTTTCACAACCTTGCCAGCCGTGAAACTGAAAGCATCGATGTTCTCAACGAAGCGGCCCGAAAACACCAACCAGTGTTGGCCGTTGCCGATGTTCCCGGTATTTGCCGAGGCCAACATAACCCGCCGCACTGGCCTAAAAATGAGACGGATTCATTTATCTATTTTGGACAGAGCGGTGGGCGGCCTTGAGGTAAGCCCTGACATCGATACCACCTGTGGCCACCTAGAGAGAACGATGAGAAGTGCAGTGAAGTGGAAGAGATCACGTCCGTGGTACTCACGAGCTTGCTCCTTCGCCCACGGTGAAGTGCTTGGACTCCTGCGCCAAGCAAGGCGTCCAAGCACTTCAGAGAAGCTGAGAACCATCATCACTGCAAGCCAGACGAGTCTTCTTTGAGCGTTGAAAGGATTATATAAGACTCATCTATGATCATAAAAGGGAACACGCAAGGCGGGAGGAGCGGCGGCTGCTCGAAAGAGCAGAACGAGAGCTCTCAGAGATCCCACGATGTATCGTGCGACCTCGTACGACGGTGAATCCGCTTAGTGATGGACAGGTAAAAGGCCATCTAACTTATATATTATTCAATCGTGACGTTGCGGCCGTATCTCCAGTTGTACAGCATCCGCTTACACTGGAGCAGCACAACATGAACCTGCCTTTTCGGGGTGGAGGAGGTGTGTCAGGTCCTACGGTCACTTCCGAAGAGAAAGAGCTCAGGGCCCGATCAGGTCTGCTATGAGCATTGACTCCCTCTCTTGGCAGAAACTCTGATTTCTTTTATGAAATTATACAGAGGGGGCGGATGCCTAAAGTCTGGCATGTCGCCAGGCTTTCTCTTCTGTTCAAGGGTAGGCATGGTGATGACAAACAGAATCCAAATCTCTATCGTGGAGTGGCGTCAGAACGCACATTGAAGAAGATTTTTTGTACGTTGGTTATTCGACGGATTGAGCACGTGGCTGAAGAGACACTTTCACCGGAACAATTCCGCATTTGGAGAGACCGAGGCAACCGTGATGCAATCCACGTTTCCAGTCAGAAATCGAGCGAGCTGTGGCACAACCGAAAGATAGTTTGTATGCAGTCTTCATTGACTGCGTCAACACCTTTGACAAAGCCCCTCGCCATCTGCTAGTTGAAGCATTCCAACGAGCAGGAGTGGGTGACTCGAATGTAAATGCAAGTTTCTTTGAGGAGGACACCTTGTTGGTAGACGGTGAGCAGAGTGTATTGAATATTAAGCAAAATGTGGAAACTCGGCAAGGAGACCCGCTAAGCTGCGTCTTGTTTACACTTCTCCTTGCTGACCTCCTCGGTTACGTCCGACAGGAGTACCAAAAAGCCGTAGTGGTAATGTATGCAGATGGTATCGTGGTCGCCCATCGCGGCCTAGGTGCCATTAAGCGCATTATCTCTATGATAGAGGCGTTCCTTGTCTCGACGAGATTTGAGATAAACACCAAGAAGATCAAAGCCATGAAATTCTGGCGTGGAGGTCGATTGGCTGCCAGAGACGTTATACGTTGCTGCGGCCAACCATTGAAGTTTGTTAACTCGTTCCAGTATCTTGGCCTTCGGGTTCATTATACAGGAACTACGTTCACAGCGCATATAAACAAAACAGTATGAAAGGCACTTGTCTCTCTTTACGGAGAAGTAGGCAATGTCCGAAGACTCTCCGTTTTCTCAGCAGTGAGGCTTTTTATGCTTAAGATTGTTCCGGGGCTGATATATGGTCTTGACAAGGTGTAGAACCACCTCACGCTAACTAATTTTAACCAGCTTTAAACGTGCTTTCCATTAAATATTAAGCGAATGCTTTGCTTGCCTACCCGAGCAAGAAACCGCTTTGTCTATCTCGTGTCAGACTGTCCACCGGCTGTTGAAATAATCCGACTAAGGCTGAAGATGCCGCGTGCAGTACCTTACGAACGTTCTATTTCAAAGCTACAGTTGAACAGGCCAGGCGGGAGGTCGGTGCTTTGGACGTTTTCAATGCACTATCTAGTGTGATCAAACGCAGACTTTCACGAGGAGTACGAGTTGTGCACCTGCCGGTTCCACCTGCAGAGGTGCGCCATGTACCACGCAGTGGAATGCACAGCGCTGGACCAAAAATGGTTGCACTAGTTTTCTCGTCGGAATCGTGAAGAAGATAGATTCATGAGAAGAAACATTTTGAACTGTATAATATACTCAATTTCAGTGAAATAGACATAAGTATAATTGTATAAGAAATATAAAATTTTAAAATGCTAATGTAGTAGCTAGAAAATCATTAAAAGCCATATGACTACTAAGTGAGTGTGAAAAACATTCATAATATAAACATATTGAGGCTAGTAATTATGAAGGATACGGACGTACGATTTGAATGCACATCGTTTTGAAACCAATTATGTTGACGCACTCAAAAAAGAGCTCTGTTCACTTCAGCTAATTCGTTTGCCCACAGAGACATACGGAACATAAACACATTGATGCACAACGCTAAAGCTCCGGGCGCTTACCCCGAAATCCACGATACTTCGTTTCCACACGCTAATACTTACTGAACTGTAATCATTAAAAGCCGACAGGCCTTAAATCATATTAAAGTCATCGAATCCTAGTAGTCATACTCCGCAAGCACCAAGCCAATGCATCAAACTGCAGGCTCGCCCGTCGTGCTCACCCGGTTAATGTTGCTGCTGTCTGCTGATCTTGCATCTGCAAGTAAAACGACGCATAGTAATATTATTCCTGCTGCAGCAGGGTTTCTGCCATCGAGTTGGTAGTAGGGGCATGAGTATATGTAACTGCTCCCTTTTACAACAACAACACCACCACCACCAACAACAACAGCCACAAAAACGCCTACTAACTACAATGAACAACCATAATTGAGTTAACGGGTTAAACCTACTAAGCGTTACTTCTGTTGCTGCTAAAACTTAAACTCGTCCTAGTACTCATAGCATCACTACATCTTTAACCATTGCTTTCGTAGCAATCACACAACAGTTGTCGTGTCCAACTCTCATGCTGTTTTTTTAAGAGGACTAACTGGAAAATGGGATTTGCACAGAGTCCACTGCAGGAAAGCCTATATAGAAACAATTTTTTCATTTAATTCACACCATCCGTGTAAAATACCTACTATATCTACAGAACTACCTACTATATCTACAAACGACATGATATCTATCATACACAGTCTTACATGGCTTACAAATACAATTTACGTACGGTTTGTGAGACCGCTGTGTCTCGTAAACAATATATTGAAACCCATGAACCGCAGGCCTAGTGATAAATGCCGATGGACATCAGAGAGTCGACGCCTACATCCGACTTTGTATACTCCTGAGACCACCATTGCCTTTTAATTTAGACGGCCAGTTTACTGTCGGTAAAGTAGCCCTTTACCTTTTTCCAGTCCCAAACCGACAAAAGCGGTGCGTCTCTCAGCGCTGGAACGAGAGTTTCGACAGTTTGGACTTGTTGGTAAACAGTAAGCAGCCGCCTACTATGACTGAACAGTGTATGTGCCGTCTAGAGCCGTTGGGCCTAAAATGCAACAGATGCAGACGATAGTTTCACTGCAGCTGCAAAACTACAGATGAGTGTGCCCCCTCCTCGTCAGATGAGCCGAGCTCAAGACGGTTCTGTCGGGTGTGTTTAGTGCCTCACGTCGTAGAGTCTCACGTTTGGTTAGCTGATGGCAGTGCTAGATAAACAGGACGTGCAAGGCGGGTTTCGAGCTGCAAGGTCGACGATGACGCCTTGCAAGCTGCTAATAGAGGATATCGAATAAACACTTACCGACCGAAGCGGTACATCCGTCTTTGTTGACTTTAAAGTCGCGTTTGATTCCGGGTTACGAGAGATTGCACGAATGAAAGGAGTACCGCATAAGATTCGAGGCCTCCTGAGAAATATCTTGCAGAAGAATTCGATAATCATGGATGACGGACTAACCGAAAGGGAAGGAGTCGAGTAGGCAATTCGATTTGCTCAAAGAGACAACCTAAGTTCCCCGTTTTCTCTCCTCATTAAACACCGACATCAATCCGTGAACCTGATGTCTGTATGTGAACGACCTTGCGGTGTACTGCGATAGCAGATTTTACTCACAACAAGCGCTGGCAACTCTTAGCAACTATGCTGCCGACGTCTGACTTGAAATCAACAAGCCTAAAGCTCTAGCCATAAAGTTTCGGAATGGGGGGCAAACCGTTTGCCGCCCATCTGTCGTCCGACGCGATTTGTCTAGATGGTGAAAACCATGGCAAGTCCTCAGACGTTATCAGTGGAGACAGCTTTCAAACTCTTCAACCTGAAGATTGCACCGCCAGCTTCTTACAGGATTTAGATGATCCGGGAGAAGCTTTCTTCTTGGGACATGGCTATATTCGATAGAGTCAAACCGAATCTGAAATTGGTTCTGGGTCGTCATGCGTCGACCCGCAACCGTCTCATATACTTATTGCTCGACACACCTTCCTTCGTTGAGGAGATTCGCCAAATGTTTCAAATACCAGTTGGAAACCTAGTAATAGGTCAAATAGCACACAGCTAGCCTACTGTAAACTGGAAGAAGCCGGTGCGAGCAGACGACGCAGCAAGACCACGCGTTGTCGGACTTTGAAATTCTTAAAAGTTCACTTATACAGCCCTATGGTTCTACTGATTTGCTGAGTCAGGTTAGTTGAGCGTTGTTTCGCAGCACTCGAACACAATTGAGCGCAGATTTTCACCGAATTTAGACGAAGCGCACAACTTCGTGGCCGGCCAGCCGAGAAGAGCAGACGACACAATCGACAACTACAAATGTGTGCCAGTAGTCCACCACAGACGACCCTTAAAGGAAGAAGACGAAGAAGAAAGAAGTCAGGTCCCCCTCCCTTTACTTAACTAGAAACTGCGAAAGCAATACTTCAAGCATTAAGAGGAGGGGGGGGGGCGTGAATAGTGGCTTCCTTATGTTGGTTGCATTAAAATGCCCCACGGAGCTTTGTCAAGTAAAACTTATCAAGGCAATTTTTTCCTTAGAGTGCATAGTCCTTTTGCCTGTACGAGCTATACGTTTCCAGTTCTTACGTGGTTTTATCGATTTTTTAAGGCTGCCTTCTGGCGTATCTATTTTTCCTATCCCAAAGAAATAGCTCTCAAAATTGCTATGTCCTATGAGTACCTGGGTCACGTATTGCGTCAACTCTACAATGACTCTACTAGGACTCGGCTTAGAGCAACCTGTGCAAAACATGCAAGCGATTGGCTACACGCTGGCTACCCAGTGCATCAGTAGAAACCTTAAATGATGATGCCGCTACAAAAATAAGTGTTGGCCTCTGACTCGGTACGCCGCTCGTTCACCCTCACATATGCCGATGCGGGAAGCCGGTGGGCATTAGGGCTCACCACGCTTTATCCTGCGCCCTCAGTAAATGTTATCGGCCACGCTCCGCTGCTATTGCTGACACAATAGCAAGGGTTCTGAGAACGGTAGGCTACCAAAGCACGTTGGAACCAACTGGAAAAATCAGGGACAACGTCAAGCGGCCGACGGGATGACTCTCATGCCCTTAACGAGGCCGAATCCTTTTTCCTCAATGGTCAACTTCGGTTCACTTAAAGCTGGTTATGCCGCGACCCTAGCAGAAAACAATCCCATGAACAAATATATCGAACTGACAAAATAACTAAAAAAACTCATTATTTCGGGCCAGTGGCCTTCGAGACCTTGGGACCACTGGGACCCCTGACTGAGAAACGACTTACTGAATTGCGCAAATGTGTGAAGATAACTACTGGAAACAAGAGAGCCGCACAATTATTACGCCAGAGTATTTTCATTGACGTCTAGTGGGGCAAAACAATCTAAATTCTGGGATCCCTTGCCAAATGGTACAAACCATGGTTGCTCTAGGCTGAACGTTAACACCTTTACTTACACAAAGTTGTAGTATGAACTGAATTGATGAACAAAAACCTTGACACTAACCGATCGAAGTCGTGTGAGAGCTTAGTGGCTTCCACAACAACCAAGCGGAGGTAGGATGTACCTCGCGAGCCTCTTTCTAGATATACCTCCAGATAACGCACAGAGTAAACCACCTGAATATCCTGTCCGACTGTTACTACGATACTGTACTGTTAAGATCATTTCCACCGGTAGGTGAAATCAGCCCGCCTATGTTATGTTATTATTAGTATTATTAGTTTTATTGTGTATATAGGGTCTTGCAGAAATTATAAGAGAGCGACATACGGAATTGTAGGGCTCGTTAAAATGAAATTTTTTTCAAAGGAATATCATCATCATAATCATGTTTATTTCACTCATGTTCTGTAAGCATTTAACATAAACAATTATACAGTTGCCAGCTGCTCACGGCATTATTCGAGAGAGGCAGAGCAGTGATCTCTTCGCAAGGGCTAGGCAGACAGACGGATGAAACTTTCTACACACCTAAGAGCGCAGTCGACAGACGCACTCGGTGTACTCCTCGTGGAAGCTTCTCTTTGAACAGACCAGGTGATGATAGCCATAAACTATATACCTGGTATAGACGTGGCGATTTTCACGTGCAAGACTAAACCAGAGGTAAGAGGCACTGCAAATATCCAGGTACCTAACCTCTCGTCGGACTTGTATAACTTTATTTTCCCTTTCCGAGATAAAAGACTCGAATGGTACTGTACGCGGCGCCTTCAACGTCAATCGAATTATTTTAACAATCGGTGCACAGTCTGAAATTTGGTATATAAAGCGGCTCCTTGCCCGCATTGACAGGCAAAGTACTCGCTTCATGTACACTGTGAAACACGTTTAAGCAAACCAAAGTTTGCTCAAGTGGGGTGTTCCTATGGAAACACTCTTTCATAACCATACATCAGCACTGAAGCAATCTTGAGGTAGAATAGTGCCACGGTACGGGCAGTCGCCGGACGTCGCCTACCTCTCCATAAAAGATAATTGGGGCTGTGCGCAATGTCCTAACAATGTGAGCGGTAAAGGTCGTTCCAGTATAATAGAGCCGAAAACCCAGATACCGGAAAGAGTTAACGAATTCAGGATTGGTCGCCGCAACGTATAATCAATCTCTTCAGCAGTCAATCGATCTCTTCTTTTGAAGTTTTTAGCCTTGGTCTTCATGGCGTTTATTTTCAGCCCCTTTGAGAAAAGGAACACCTCCACCAGAGAAGTGATGCGCTTGATTACACCCAGGTCGTGATGTGCGACCACTATGTCATCTGCGTACATTACAATTGTGGCTTCCTGGAACTCCTGTTAAATATAATCGACAAAATCGGCAAGCAGAAGAGTGAAGGAGACGCAGCTTTATGACGGCGCCTTGCGGGGTTCCCACATTTTTCCTTACCTGCAACACTTCCTGCTCACCTTTTCCCAGTAAGGTGTCCTCATCAAAGAAGCTCGAAATCACGCTCATAAAAGCGCCACCAACCCCTGCGTGTCGAAATGACTTCACCAGGAGATCTCGAGGTGCTTTGTCGAGAGCTTTGACGCAATCTATAAAGACTGCATTTAAATTGCCTCCGGGTTTCGCCACAGCTTGCTCTATCTCTGACTGACGCACAAGGAGTGCATTCCCGGAGTGCGTTTCTCGACGTTTCCGAAAGCCGAATTGCTCCGGCGGAAGTCTCTGGTCGACCACGTACTTTTAGACGTACTGTATTTTTAGACGCTATACCGCTGTATAAGTTGGAGTCTCGCCTGTCATCACCATGCTTCCCCTTAAATAAAATTCTCTCATGAAAAAATCACAAAAAATGCATTCAAACATTTATTTATCTTTGCCAGGTAGAATAAACAGAAGACATCACAAAGATGGTTTGCCAACCGTGGCTCAGACTGCACCCAGTGCTCATAGTACACCTGGTCTAGCCCCGCACTCCCTCCATTCGGAAGAGAGTGCAGAACCTGACTTATTTCTTGTACTTTAAATGGCAGATTTGTAGTATCCTGCTTCAATGTGAGTGGGCGCTTAATCATTGGAGCCGGACGTACTATCTCTGCAGTTATATAGAATACCGATAAGGCAACTCGTTACCTGTTTGTCGCTGAACGAGGTCGTACAACGTAAATTGAGGGCTTGCGTTCTTTCGAGCAGTCGAATTTTCTCCCGCCTGCCTAGCGTATTCACGCTTGTGGTCATAGCATAGCTTTATGCAAGCTTTTCTACTGTTTAAGTAGTCATGCCTGCGTCTGACTAGCAGCAGCTGCGGTGGTACCTTTACCCTCGCTTGGCGCAACACCTCGACCACCACACGGTGGGCAAGATAGCAAGCCTGGGAAAACCACTGTCGTGATCTCCTTTGCCCTGATCTCTTCCGCCTGACTGTACTTCTCATGGTTCTCTCTAGCAGTTCACAACAAATATTCACATAACAGCCCACCTCGAGACTATCAACCTCTAAAAGTGAAAGGCCAGCATGCCCCGTGGCGACCAAGTGTGGATCGCCTTCTGTTTGAACCAAATATCTGAAATATTTGCTGACACCAGCAGGTGCTTCCTTGCAGCCACCTCGAGAACACCGAAGCTTTTAACTTCGCTATCGACAAGTGAAACAGCAGGTCAATGGTGCTGCTTCCGTTATGACTTCTATACGTCTGGTCTTCGCGTGCATTTGCACTTCTCAGACAGTAAGTACTTCTCTCTAGAAAGTATTCCATCAACTGAAGCAGCACTTTTCCTTTAATGTTAGTAGCGCCACCATCAATACGGGCATTAAAGTCACCACCAGCGATGGTTGGCATAGACAGGTCAAAACCTAATATACCAGTGTCTCACCGTGTCAGCGACCTCTAGCGACCGAGTCAAGATTTGCCAAGAAGGTAGAAGACGAGAGTACTATAGACGAGAGTGCACTGGTGCAACTGGTGCACATCAGTTGGGATTTGCGACGCCGGGCGGGACCGAGGTAGCCATTCATGCAACTCGTGCTTTTCTCGATTCTCGCGAACGCTCAGGGGTTCTTGTGAAGCTCGATTTTAGAAACGCTTTTAACAGTATGAGACGCGATCATCTGATGAAGGTCGTTGCATCCCACGCCCCTCATCTATTGCACCACGTCGGGCTAGCTTATCGGCATTCTTCCCATCTGGTCGTGCCTGAGCATGCTATTTCGTCCGCCACCGGACTGCAGCAGGGAGACCCCTTAGCACCAGCTCTGTTTTGTCTGGGTATTAAGGATCTGGTAGATTCCTTCAAAAGCCCGCTGAACCTCTGGTACCTTGACGATGGCCTACTAGGAGGAAACGTTCATACAGTAGCGGAGGACATTCGACGGGTCCTTAACTTTGGTGTAATATCTGGGCTGGAGTTAAACCCTGCCAAATGTGAAGTATGCACCCTGGGCTCTACCGGTGAGACTTCCCCAGATATACAGTTACTTCGAGACCTCCTGCCCGGCTGCAAGGTGACTGCCAAGGACGATCTGGAGCTACTCGGTGTACCACTTTGTCCCGAAGGACTTACAGCAGCAATCGAGCGCTGGAGATTAAAGCTGGAAAATGCCGCCGCTCGCCTTCCTCTTCTAGGAGCCCATCGGGGACTCTTCTTACTCAGGTCTTCTTTCTCTTCCTTGAGACTCATCCACCTTCTTCGAGGAGCTGACCTATCCAATCGGGTCGACGACTTGCAAGCGCTCAACGAGTTGACACTGTCTACCCTCGAGGCTCTGCTCAACACATCTTTACCACCTAGCGCACGGCAACAGGCATTACTGCCCGTCTCTCAAGGAGGCCTCGGGGTTCCGAACTTACAAACCTTGGCCGGCCCTGCCATAGTCTCCTCCATGCTAAGCGCAGAAAACAGGGCAACCCCCCTTTTAGATACAGCAGGAGTTGGCCAGTTTAGAAGCCGCTCAGCCCGGCTTCAGGAGAACCTTGAGGCCCGGTGCGGTGGTAGGCCTGACAACATACTATCTCAACATGACTGGAGTGCCCCTTTGCACGCTGAAGTACAGCGATGGCTCTTTAATGAAGCTGCCGACGACACGACCAGAGCTCGTCTTAACGCCGTTTCCGCCAAGGATTCAGGCGCCTGGTTACACGCACTTCCCAGTGCACCCATAGGCACCCTTCTTGACGACGAGACGATTCGTATAGCAGTAGGCCTACGACTGGGGACAGACTTGGTTAGCCCCCATCGATGTCAATGTGGTCACCCCGTCGACAAACTGGGACATCACGGCCTAACGTGTATCATCAGCGCAGGCCGACGCCCTCGGCATGCCGCTATCAATGAGACCTTCAGCAGAGCCCTCAGATCATGCGGTCGTCCGTGCATCCTCGAACCCCCGGGCCTCTGCGTGGAGGACGGCAGGCGTCCAGACGGGATGACACTTACACCATTCGAGCGAGGCAAAATGCTGGTTTGGGATGCAACCGTTACCGACTCCTTAGCACCTTCTATGGTCGGTGGCGGCGCATCCGAAGCCGGTTATGCAGCCCACCTTGCGGAGACCAGCAAGCTAAGAAAATACTCATCAATTGGGTATCCCCACGAATTCTGGCCACTTGCGTTTGAGACCATGGGTGGTCCTGGTGTTCGGACCAGACAGCTGATCCGCAAAGTCGGCACTTTGTTAGATCAGTCAACCGGTGATAACAGATCGTCGTCCTTTTTTAAACAACGTCTGGATCTCGACATACAACGTGGAAACGCGGCCTCCGTTCGGGGCACACTTCTGAAGTGGTCTCGGCCTAGCCTAGACGAGGCGGACACGTGATAGTCACAATACATACCCGCTAGGCACACTGGCTTAGCTAATCTCTTGTAATATGTGTCCCACAAACATAATGTAATATACGAAAAATAAATATCTCTCTAGACGAGAGTCCCGCACAGATGACGTTCTTCCTCACATCTTGGGCCGGCTTCAAATGTGTATGTAGGTAGTTTTAGTAATTTAGATAAATCGCCTGTCTCTCTCGCTATTCCTCGCCCCGTACAATGCATGAGTGTTTCCCTGCCCGGCGTCGGCATCGTCGTACCGTCAAAAGTATCTTACGCATTAGACAGCGTAGCGCCACCAAATAACGCCAATACTACAGCGAGAGAATCGATGGTCTGTCTGGCACCAGAGGTGGTGGTAGGTGGTGGTGGTGGTAGTATATATATATATTTTTTTTTAATATATTAGTAGTAGTCGTAATCACAACAACAATAACTATAAATAGATACTCTGTGCTGCGTCACAAAGTTTGCTCGTTCTTGTTTTTCGCTCTCTCTCTCTTTCTCTATAACCTCTCGCTTCCTTCAATAGCTTTGTGTGTTTTTGTGTTTGTCTTCATTGATCGTCTCGTCGGAATGATCGTCTTCTTCGGTAAACGCTCTATCTCTCTTTCTCTCCAACCTTCCTCTCCCTCCGTCTCTCTTCCGCTTGCTGAACCACTCTCTCGTATGCCTCTCAGTGTCCGAAGACGTAGCGCGGCTCCTTCGATCTTAATCCGGGTGATCTTCTGTCAGGTCTACCACAGCTTCTAGCAGCGGTAGAACTGTGAGCTGGTAGAACCCTCGCATAATATTGTTATGCAGCTCCTCCCGCTGGTAGGTCTCCGTAAGGAGTGCAATGTCCACCGACGTAAGCATGTCAACTGGCGCTAGATCTATTGCTCCTCTTGGTCCCTCACAGTTCTATAGAAGCGGCCACAGAGACCTGGCAGTCTCCGTGTTAGCACCTGTTAGGTCACTTGCGAAGAGCCGGACCGCCAGGTGTGACAAAGCTTTCTAAAACCATTTTCTCTGGTAAGGAGCACTACCAGCCCACCAACGAATCGGGATACGTTTAGGCCAGAATTCACTTTTTCTGCACTTTGTGTACTCGCCGTCACCCAGCACTACACAGAACACGACATGATTTTTCTGTGTCCGCATTTTAAATACTGCCTTCACAGAAATGCTCCAATGCTGCCATGTTGTAGGCTGACAGCTGACGTTTTAGCCGCCAGCCATGCTACTCTCAGCGCGCTGAACCAGCCTGGCCCAGCATACACGTCAAGATCTCCCACCCGTGGTATAGGTATTGCTTACAGCGTAGTACTACTATTCAGCTAGCTCCGGTCGGTACTATTCTCTCGGCTGTTTCTTTGCGGTTAACACACAAATTGTGTATGCTAATTTATATTTCTAAATGAAAAGTGAATCATACCCTTTAGAAAAACAAATGATATCCGCAACCACAGCTCGCATTGACATATGCTTGACACCAAAATGATCGCTATGAATTGCGCATTTGCTGAATATGTTCGTTTTGAGCACTGTGAGTGGCCGTAGGGTTATGATTTTAAGGTATTTGGTGTGAACGCTAATAAATAACTTCATTTTTTGGCGAATTATCTTTTAAGCGATCAGGTCGCATCTTCTGACCGGCCTTGTATATTCTTCAGATGGAACAAAATTTTATCGCGAACATGACTGTGTGCTTAGTTTCTGTATAGGAAGACTGGTTGTCTCGCAAAAGCACATTCCATGTATCGCTTTAAAAATATTTCCGTCACACCCTGCCTATATATATATATATATATATATATATATGTATATATATATATATATATATATATATATATATATATATATATATATATATATATATATATATATATATATATATATATATATATATATATAGGGTGTCCCTGTATATATATATATATATCCTTAATATTTATAACACTATATATATATATATATATATAAAGAATAATTTTAGGCATAACGTAATAGCAATTTGGAGTGAACAGTTGTCTACGCGCGAATGCGTAGTCACAAATTCGTTAACGTTTCACTGCCCCGAACAGATACTGCATTTTTTTGTTGAATATCCAGCGACAGCCTCTGATACAAACATTCGGATGTGCTCGAATTTCCCGTCAAAAGAATAAGGCGTTTGTTGACTCTGTTATTATTATTGCCTATTTGCCACTTCGAATGCTCTTCGCCGTATAGTCTCTTTTTGTGTGCAAGCTATACAGTGCTCGGTAGAAAAGTTATCTTCAAAAAAAACTATTGCTTGCGTGATTATTCTGTAATTCTCTATAGATATAGGGCCTCGTGTGTCTCTCAACACGTTAGGAAACAAAAAATAACAAGTCAACATATTAAGCCTAACCGTTTTTGGTTTTGGCTTTTAATTGCTATTGATATATCATGCAGTGCATATGTTTTCGGACGAATACAAGCGCCCATATAATTCGTTGAGCAGCCTGCCAATAAGACGCAAGCAAAATAGTGAAAAGCTTCAATTTGAACGATAGTTAATGATGAATTCTTACATGTATGCTATTTTTTTTTAGTTAAGGTACGACTTGTACACTTTTGTTCTCATACTTGCAAAACATCGTAATCTTATGAAAGCTAAGGTGGCTTTCGCCGTGAGAGACAACTTTTCTGCAGCGTTACCAGAGTCAATTTGAGAATCTCCGCACCTTGCGGAAATCAGCTGCAGAAGATGCCTCATACATGTGCAGCAGGTATGAGGTAGCGTTCGCAAGCTGTCCGATTAACTCAGCAAAGTTGATGTATTACTAACAAGCCAACAAGCACATATGCGTCCTTTCAAGGTATTTTCAAGTCTGCAATCTAAACGCACAGCTTTGTTCATTCGAGCGCTGGCACCTTCTGAAAAACTCGACCAGTCAACAGTGACAGCCTACAGGACATTATTTGACGAGATTGAAGTAGCTCTTGTAACAAAAAAGCTACCCTCACACACCGTGTTATGTCGACCTTAGCAGCAACATTTAATACAACCCCTAGACGCATGGTCCTCCAGAAACCCGGAGCTCTCGGTATCTCGTTAATTGCACACACCGTCACACAAGCAAGACCCTCGGAAGGTTTGTCAACGTCTGTACCCACCAGTTTCTAGCCTCGGTAACGGCTCGCGAAAGTTTGTCATCGGTTGGCCAATGCCTGCTTGTCACTAAGCTTTGGACGGGTAGGGAACGATTCGCTAAGATGGGCGAAGTTTATCCCAAAGCTGGCGGCGGCGCTCGTCCGTGTCTGTTTTCTTACGCATCAAGGCATCCGGGTAGAGAGTTACTCTCTTCTAAACTTGAGTGTCTTCCACCTTGTGGTCAACTAGGACAGCGTAGGTCAACGTGTAAGGTAGCCCGCCAAGCTACTTTGAGTGCCCCTTTTCCCTGTTAAGAGGTCCCAAATAAGATGCCTTTCCAGGACGCGGGTGGCATTAATGCCCACCATGCGGGAAATGTGACAAACCCAAATGGCCACGCTGCTGTCGTTTTGACTGTGATCAGGTGGGGGGGCCGCAAGGTCCAGGTTGACCTCGAGTGTGGCCTTGCGTTCTGTCAAATAGGAACGCTTGTGGCCGTGCCACCTGTCTTTTGGAGCGACGTTTAGAGATGGTGATCCCTCATCCACTTCTAAATCAAGCGTTACGTTTGCGGCCGTCTCTAACATTAGAGTTAAAATGTATATAAAAATGACTAGTACACTTGAGCAACCCCTTTGAAATGTGCGGCGTGGAACCGCTTTAGCGTTGTCATAATCACCCCCCTAGTTTTCCGATTAAACTTCTTCCGTATTAAACCGTTCTTAACGTCCGGTTGAATAAACACAAAGAAGTGGGTCTTTAAAAACCTTGTGAACCTGTTGAATAGGAAATAGCGGCTTGTTAACAGACTGCTTCCAACAACCCTTGTACAAGCCGGCGTTCCTGTTCTACTCATTGTTCTGCTTGCGCAACCCTTCTGAAAACGCTGCCACCTTTTTGAAAGTCCTTGCTACCACGCTTCTCCTATGTATGCCGTCCTAATGTCGAGTTTTGCGCACCATGTTTCTAGCATATGGCGTTCTGTACGCGGCATATCCCCGATCTAGGGAACGCATTTCATTGAGTCGTATTGACCACATAGTGTTGCATAAATCAGCGTCACCGTTCACAATCTCTACTTCTGTGAAAGGATGGCCTAACTCGTAACTGCGTGCCTAATAGTCGACAGTTTTCTATTTATTAAACAGCTTTGCTATTTTTCGTATCCGACTGATTTCTAACAACGGCGGCTGACGACATATATATATATATATATATCGAGCAAAAACTGAGTGAGATTGGTGGATTGGGAGGTCTGCCTGTAGAATTGTATATATATATATATATATATATATGAGAAATAATCAACAATAGTAATTGTTACCAGTTGTCGAATGGAAAAAAACATGATTTGCTTATAAAGCGTGTTATCAGCAGTTTAAAGATAAAGCGACATTCCGTATATGAGAGGAAGAGTTTGCTTTCGACGTGCTAGTTATTGCTGAGCTCTTCCTGACTGCTGTGTTAAGGTATTCTTCCTGGTTTTCTGCCTTCTGCAATATATTTTTGCACACTACAGTGTTCTATTGCGGTTATACAAGCTATGATCGATTATTTCTCTAAGTACAACAGGCGGTTCAGTTTTTTCATACTTTATATTATATTTTACCTCTTCCATTTTAGTGTATACAAGTGAAATGCGCGTATTTGGATAACCCACTCTCCTCCAGAGGCAACAACTTATTCAAGTTATAGCAAACATGCTGTTCTCTTCATTCATAATATAAGAAGTTCATTTACTTAGGACAATGTGATTTCAAGAATCGATTTGAATATTGACATATACGATTAAACAAGCATTGATGTTAAAACTTTCGCGTTCATAGGGGTATGTTTCGAATAGTCTATTTTTGGGTAAATCATTTGATCACCCGTCGTTTTCACTCTATTTTTCGAACGTACAGAACCGTTTCATGTATGTTGTTATTTTTAACAGCCACCATGAGTTTCATTGTGTATGGATTTAGTTGTCGACAGAATTGCACACATTAATATATAAAAAATTTATTTACCACAGACTGGTAGACTGGTGGAACACAAACGATCCCAGAATCGATCCAAAAGAATAGTTAATATAGAGCACACGCATACTTAAATACCTTAAAAATAAAACGCACGTACACAAGCACAAAATACGCAATGGGGAAGTGACAAAAATATTAACGATTTTGTTATACAAAAATACTATTTTACTACAACGATATCCTACCTAAAATGACAACGTAGCTAAGAGCCGCTGAAGCTCTTACTACCCTATGTGTTTGTTTTGCTCTAAAAAATCATCAAATTTCTCATTCAAGTGTGGCATATCAATGACGTACTGATGACCTAACTTCAATTTCCTCGGAACTTTTATGAAAATGCTGGTATTGCTTTTTTGTGAAAGCGCGTGAAATATGCGCACGCCCTGAGTTACGTTAACCGTATCGTCGTCTTCGGCATGAAGTACGAGGGAGGGTAAGTGGTTTTGCATACCACGGATAATTTTGAGCGAGTTGATGTCCGTGGCCGTGTCGTCAATCAGCGACTCAACAAAAAGCTTGTCGAAGAGTGGCATTCCGCGCCAGAGTTTATTAAACGGCAGCGCCCTAGCGGCCGCCGCCGCTGTACTCTGGACCGGCGACTGCAAAATGAGAAACGTCTGCCCCGACAGAGTCTGCCCCTTGGCCAGCTCGAGCGCAACGGGCGCGCCCCAAGTGTCACCCCAGAGAATGATGGGCCTTTTGTACCTGGTCACCTCGGTAATTCCCAGAAAGTGTTGAAGCACTTTGGTTGCGTCGGCGACGACAGTGTCGAATCGCGGCACGCCATCGGCGCTGTCCGCCATCCCGATGTAGTCGAACGTGATCACGTGGTAGCTGAACGTACTCGACACCTTCTTGAGCAGAGCGACCCGTTCCGGCGTGGCGCGGTGCTGCTCGAACGTCGGAATCAGAAACACGAGCGGTGACGTCGGCGACTCTTTGAGCGAGGCACTCAGGCCCTTGCACGTCTTCGAGGACATCGTCTTATTGTAGGCCGGCACGTACCATGTGCCGATCAAGCCGTTCTCGCTGGCCGTCGGTCGGTTGATACCGCAGGTCAGGCCGAGAGCGGCGGGGTCGCCGAGCGTATCGGGCGCCGATCGGCTCCACCCGACGAACATCAGACGACGCCGCATCGTGCTGCTCGAGTAGAACACGACGGGTATGATCACGTACATTACGATCACGCCGATAAGCAACGCCGCAATGACCGCGACCACCGTCCATATGACGGCGCAGCGAATGCACGACGCTCTTTCGCTTCGTTTCGTCGGCGACTTGCTGCCCGCGCCCGAGCCCCCCCCTGTTACCGAGTAGAAGAAGTTCTTGTTGGACTTCTTGGATGGCCGCTTTGAGTCATTCGCCGGCAGCTGAAACAGGCTCCTCTTGATGCTGTCGATGGACCTTTCCTCATCCGACTTGCGTTTGGAAAACGCGAGAATGTCTTCGGTCGTAGGCGAGGCCGAGGCCGACCCATAGAAGCTGATGTCTGGCGATGGCATACCGAGACGGAGGGGCGGTGATCACCTGACCGACGAACGCACATATAGACAGACACATGCACACAAACACACGCATACAGATAGACCCAGTTAAAAACAACAAAAAACAAAAAATACGTTGGCAAAATGAAGGATTTTGCAAAAGTCATAGCAATGGCACGTTTGGGTAATAGTATGACTATGTATGGCAACAGTTGCTTTCCCGTCCCTGTATACTGTAAGTAAGTTGTTCGAATGTTTCAATCGTCCAAAACAATATATGCGAACTTGATATAAAAATGCTGCCCAATAGTGTACATATGAATTTTTTATCAATAGCCAAGGGGGACCCGGCAATCTTAGCACTATTCCCTCCGTAGTTAGTTGCCGCCATACATCAATCAGGCTTTCGGCGGGGTCTGCAACCTCCTTGAGCAACTCGATCAGATCGAGTTCACCCTCACCAGTGAGATCAAGTCACGAGCAGCTTGGTTAAGGATCATGAAACACTTCACCAAAGTGTACACCACATCTCAGAGTCGTCCCCTAGCCGATCAACATGCTCGTCGTTTACTTATTGATCAAGCCCACAATGACTATTAGCGCTTGGCTTAGGAAACCCTCAGCCAAGCGTGCAAACGATTGGCTACACGCCGTACCCAGTGCGTCATTAAAAACCTTAATAGATGATGTCACTACAATAATATGTGTACATCAACGAGATTGAGTCTCAGGAATCTGACGCGCAAGCGATCAGGACTTAAAAAGATGACCCACCTCAACGATGACCTTATCACACGAGTAAGGGTCAAGCTCTCGGAAAGCGATATCTCCGGTGCTGCTAAATTGGTGAGCCCCTACGATATGCTAGTGCCAGTTAACCAAAGTAAGGAAGCTCTTCACTCCAAACACATGTTCCTTCCGATGCCTTCATGCCCACACCTCCGGCACACTGCCTTCTTCAACCTCGCGTAAAGAAATACTGAATACTATGAAAACCTTCATCAGGAGTTTTGCTACTGGGCCAGACTTTATAAAGCCTTGTTTGTTCAAGGACCTGCTGTTTGCTACACTGGGCAGCACAGTCGGACGGAGCTGACGCCGTTGCCGAAGTATATAATGTGTACAGATAAGACTCGCCCCGATATTGTTTTTTACCACTTACCTTTGGGGAAAGGATGTTTGCAAAAAAATTGCTTAATAGTCCGATTGACTGTGCTTCAGTCGTTCGTCGATAGGCGGCCAAAATTTGCTCTCACAATCCTAGGTATGCTGTTTCAGCAACTCTTAGCCAACACCAGCTGTCATTCGCTACCTTTAAGAGTACGAAGGTAGCAGCCTAGAGTGTTCATGCGCTTTTGCAATCATTCAAAGAGCCGACGGTGACAGTTAAAATGGACATTTAAAACGCTGTCAGTAGCGTCCAGAAAAACAATTTGCTTCGAGCCGTCAAGGGGCACCATTTACTGTTTCACCAGACGAATCTGGCCTACAATTCAGATTCATCACATCTGGTCATGCCCCATAACGCTATGTTATCGCAGACTGGTCTTCAATAGGATGATCCCTTGGAACACTAATCTGTTTGTGTATCAATGAATTGATTTATTCACTGCAGTTCCCCCTTAATGTCTGGTACATGGATGACGGCGCTCTAGCAGAGGCCTCCTGACCTTACTTGGCGGTACCGGAAGCTCATTAACTTTGGTATGATTAGCAGCCTGACCCTAAACCTGGTCAAATTTGAAAAATATGTCACAGCCCACAAAAGGTGTCTCCCTCCGTCAGTCGTCAGGTGCGGTCGCGTTTGGCTTCGCTTCGTGAACCTTAGCCGAAGAGTGCAGGAACCTGGGGCTTATAATAGGCTGACTAATTGCACTTGATGGCGTTAGCCGTAGGAAGCCCAGCGCGATTAGTAATCACTGCAGAGGTACTATGATAAACTCGAGTTTTTTTTATAATAAGAAATCTCAAAAGCCCCTTGTACTTAAACATTCGAAAAGTGTTTGAAATTTGAACATTGCCCACCGACCGACCAGTGCTCCTAGCCGACTGGTAGTCCAGCCTGGCCGGGCTTTCTGAATCTGAATATGCATTTAGCCCACTGTGTATGTGTATATAGTCTAACTAACTGTGTATATAGCTGCAAACAGGCACTCACAAGTTGAGTGCTCATTATCGACACTGTGCATAACAACCACAACAAACCGCCACGACCAATGGTAGAACGCCTGTCGATGTGCTGCTCTCACCTGGGAGTGGCTAGCAGAGTGGTGGCGCAGGAGACTACAGTACCGGTTTTAGCAAACTCGGTACGCATTATTACTTTTATTTAATTTACGCATTATTACTGAATTAACTTAAGCCCCAGAGAAGACAAAAGGAGAATGACAAAACAACTCCTGGCTGGGGCGACCCCAAAGAAGCAGTCGCAAACAACTATCTCGACAAGATAGCTGTCATTGTACAAAAGCTCATCGACCACGCGGGCAGCAGAAAATCATGGACTCAATGATAAAGAGCCTGGGAGATCTTGGACACATGACAAACCAGGGTGAGCAGAAGGGAGTTGACAAACTCTTCGAGTGCCTCTCCCGGGCACACGGCCTGCACCTCGCTGTCACCAGCACGGCGCACAGGAGGGGGCGGGCAGAGGGCGGCAAGAAAAGCTCAATCATCACGACAACAAAAAATAGAAGAAAGGCAAGACCTACTCAGATATGATCAGGAAGCTGGACTCCAGGTTGGACCTCAATGCTTACAGCGTTAGGGTTAATAAAGTCCAACAATTGGCCAGCGGAGACGTGCGTTTGGTGGTGGCACGGGCGGCAGAGGGAAGGACCAACTCCTTTTTCAAAGCTCTGCAATCAGCCGGGGAGACCGACGCTAGCGTCGGTCGTTCGTCTCTGAGGCGACTTCTGATCGGGGACGTTATGGAGGGCACCACCTCGCAAGACATCGAGGCTCCCTCTGCGGGGCGCTGCCTATCGAGGACCCCCCCCCCCCTTCACAAAAAGGAACAAACATGCTCCAGGAGATCGGCTGCAGATCAGGAGCCGACCTGCTGCTGCTCAGCGAACCCAACGTCCGGTGGGCAGAAAACCGAACACCACACCACCCGCGCTGACCATGTGTGTTTAAGAACTCGAATCGCGACGAGCATTAAGTTACTGACTACTGAGCTTTGTATGAAACTGAACCTCTGAACTGATGAACCTGTGTGACGTACTGACCACTTGAAGCGTGTTATGTGTGAGTTGCAAGTTGAAAGACCCACCGCCCCCCCACCCGCCCCGGTGGTCTTTCGAACACCGACAAGACGACGTGCATCGTACTGGAACGTCGCAGCAGGTTTCGTATCTTCGGACAAGATAGCGGCCACGGTACCTGGATTCATGAAGCAAACGTTTTTACTTCTGCTACTGCAGCCCCAATGTTCCACTTAAAGACCTTACCAGGCTTTTAGAGGACTTTTGCTTCTCTTTTAACCAATGTGACGTCCTACTTCTAATCATAACTGGTGATGTCACTGCCGCCGCCAACGCATGGGGCTTTGCCAGAACCACCCGAGGAGGAACAGCAGTCCGCGACTGGCTAGTGGCCAAGGACCGCTGTCGCTCTTAACACGGGTGTGCCCACCTTTCATAGGGCCGGGCCGTCACCCAAAAGATTTTAAACTAGAAGGTGTTACAGGACGAATAATCTCTTAGCAACCATAGTATTATTGAATTTCACATGACTAGCACCATGACGACAAATCCATCAACGCCGCTTCCGCCCATCAGACGTCAGGAAGCCGAACAGCTCCGAAGGACTTTTGGGACCCTTATAGGACCAGAAGGTCCGCATTCAGAGGCATTCAGAGGCTCCCTACAACGACCTGTGAGGCCTCTCTGAGCCGTAGCACACACCCGGAACCCCGCGGCACACCAAAGGACTTGTAGACTGCCGCGCTCGGACAATACGGGCAGAAGTGCCTAAAAGCGGTGGGCGCTTGTGCGCAAGGTAATCTCCAGGAGCAAAGAACGATCTTGAAGGTTAAGAGCCTACCCCTTCAAGCACAGGGAAGTGATAATGCCGGAAGAGGCGCGGAAAGCATTCGAAGCGCTTTTCCCTCAACACCCGCCCTTCGACCGCACCGACGTATTGGAATATCATACTCGAACTGTTTAAATCCATACTGCAAGCAAAATGAGGGCTAACCTCTAAAAGCACACACCCGCCAGAAGTAGTAGATTTGCCAATTCAATTTCAATTCAGAGATGGTTTTATTCACGGAACTGCATATATTTCTTGCTACGAAAAATGGTACAAAAGCTTGGAGATGAGAAGAGAAAAACAAGCAAATACCTATACCGTATTATTGGCGATACTGACACACAAGCCAAAGCAGCACACTCAGCTATAATTTGATACACAATATAACTCGAAAGGGATGCGCAAGCATTTCTCTGTCCGACCGGGGGACGGAAACATGAAGGGCTTTTAGTGGGTTGGAGCCCCACACTACCAGCTCACGCTTACAAAGAACTTCCCCGCTGTGGCCATCATGTGTTCAACTGCAATTTACATTTACTCCTCTAAAACATGCTTCGTCACAGACAGACTACCCCAATTAGAGGCTCATTGCGGCCTATTCCTTTTTAGATTCCCTTGCTTCTCAGCTACGAGGTTAATACACCTGCATATATGTTGCGACCCGTCTTCATGGCCTGAGCTCTTACAGCTATTTAATGGACATACAAAATCTTAGTCTGGCTGTTATGGCAAGGCATCACGTAATGCCTCCGGCCTCTTTCGGCGGCCTATGTGTGCCGGAAACATTCGCGATGGCAGGATCCTCAATCGTGGCGTCATTGACACAGACTGCGCACAGGGTTACAAAGTTGTTGGATAGTGATGAGCGGGATGCGTATAACGTTGAACTTCAAAGGCTAACCGACTGATTGTCGTCGTTATTCGACTCTCCACCCGATAATAAGGCCAATCGAGACAGTTGGCCAGCCCCCCTGCAAAAAAAAGCGACTAGCAAGTCTGATTAATAGAGCTCATTCAGTTACTTATAAAGGCAGGCTTTCTGCGCCGGTGGTATGACAAGCAGCTGGGGGAGGTGTCGTACCCCACGACGCAGGTGCTCACAGGACACGGCCAGTTCCTATATATGATCCGCATCGGCAAGGCCCCGGTTGACATCTGCGTTCTCTGCTCCTCCGGGGACGCGGACGACGTTGAACACAAGATCGTGCACTGCGCGGCCCTTGCGAGAGCACGTGTCTCCGCGACGCCCGATCTGAGGGGAAAGGCCCTCCGGAGGATCTCGACGAATTTCCCCAGGACGGGCAAGCATTGGCTAGGCGCATAGAGCGCTAGAACACGAGACTCCCCTCTCAGGGTTGCGAAGTAATGCCAATGCAATCCTGGGCCTTGAGGGGGTGGGGAGGATATCGGTTTTAGTGGGTGCGAGTCCCACACTAGCTGCTGCTAGCTGCCAGTAGCGCTTGTGCATTATGCATTTCCGAGATCTTCAAAAAAAAGCCAGGCTTTAAGTCGTAACTAGTCAAGGGGCTGTGGTTATACGCCCTACCCTCTCCGCGAATTGCGACCCTTTTAGACGACGAGGCGACGCACTTATGTACAGGACTGCGACCTAGTTGTACCCCACCCAACAAATGGCTCAGGCTCTCTTGCACGACACCCAAAGCTGGAACATTATAAAGGATTTTGCCGCAACCATCATTAAACAAAGAGATTTGGTGCAAATCGCGATGTGCGCTCTGTCCACGCAACGCTCCAGAGAAAAGTAGGCGTTGAAATAGTATAAAAACGGTTCCAGTTCCTCGCCTCTTCCTGACGCCATTTAGGTGAGAGGCATTTAGTGGAGGTTATGCCAGCAACATTGGCATCGAGTTCCACGATGTCGTTGCAATGTTGTAGACGCGTTGGCCCATTATGGCCTGTCATGCGCCTTGAGTGCATGCCGGCGAGCACGTTACTCCGCCTTAAGTGACACCTTCTTTGCTAATGACACCTTTACATACATTTATTGGTATAGAGATCTGCCGGCTACCCACATTGAGCGAGATCACATGTATGTTCGCAACTGTAACCGACTCATTATCCCCCGCGATGGTCGATGCAGGTGCAGACCGAGCAGGTCATGCCTCTAGGTTAGCAGAGACTAGGGAATGCAGAAAATACTCTGGTGTTGATTATCGCACCAATTTTATCCGTTGGTGTTCGAGACTATGGAAAGGGCAGGCCCCCTTACACTCAAGCAGAGTAAGCGCGTGCGTGAAAGTCTCCACCTTTCGACGGGAGACTTGAAAGCATTTGCATTCGTGCGTCAGAGGCTGTCGCTCGATAGTCAAGTAAATTGGTAAGATTTAGAGAAAAACATTTACAGAGAAGATGTAGATCTGTTCGGGACACATTATTAGAGAACGCGTGCCCACAGGCTCGCGCGGAGACAATTGTTAATTCCAAATGACTAACATGCGAGAAAGGTATATAAATAGAGTCGGGTATATTTAGAGTAAAAAACAAGCAAAGCAAATATGTGTTTGCCCGTAGGCGCATGATAGAGCTCACCACGCTCTATCATGCGCCCTCAGTGAGGGTCGTCAACTATCCCACGCAGCTACTAACGACACATTAGCAAAGGTCCTCAGAATGACAGGCTACCCAAGCGCGTTGAAAACCCACCGCACTAACTAGGTAGCAGCGACGGTAAGCTTCCCGACAAAATGACCTTCATCATTTTTTAGCGGGGTCGGACGCTTGTATGGGACGCCACCGTAGGTGATCCAATTTCCCCCTCAATGGTCGATTACTGAGTTGGGTGAACGTTTGAAGATAACGGGGGACACAAGAGCCACAGCATGCCTACGTCAGACACTTTCCATTATACGTCCAACGGGGCTATGAATTAATGAATACATTACTTTGCATCTGCATTGTATAGATGCAACTTGATTATTAAGGGACATCTTTATTTAGCACATAATGCTCACTATTACTCAGTAGTAGTAGAAGTCAGAAACCAATTTGATATGCAAAATACACACAAGTATATGTTATTCGACCTTTTATTGGTTCGTCCAGCATCCTAGCAAGAAGGCACTCATCGGAATGTAGCCTCTAAACATCGTCAGTTAAGAGACAGCGATGTAATACAGCTTATTCGGGTAATCGCGGTAGGTATGACGAACCACAAGCAGCCAAATGGCCTACATGCTTTTTGAGGTTTATTCCGACAGATTCGAAACGAAGTTGTCCAACTTAAGCCTTCAGGAGTAACATCCTGGAGATCACCGCCAAGGAAGGTTACCAACCCAAAGTTAGATACTTGAACTTAGCCATATTTCAATAGAAATTGCTCCGCTTGTTATGCCGCCAAATTTATGTAATCTACGTTGCTGTCTCATGCTTCTGCAGCGCTCCCACGCATCTTATGGGAATTTGACAATAACGCTTATCAATACATTAATACAAGCGTCGTGTCTTTTCTTTAGCCTTCCTTAGACCCACATTAAATACTAAAGACCTTGTGGTATTAATCACGGCTTGAGGTTGTTCAAAGAGCGCTTTATCGGCAGATTTGTATTGGATTCGAGGGGAATTTGGCAAGAACTACCCTGAGCTTGATGAGGTATTAATCCAATTGGGAGAAACTACGGTGATGCACGTGCGTTAGGAGTATCAATCACCCCGAATTGAGGAATTCGTACGAAAAACTGTGAAAGACATTTATATTATAGATGTTTTGAGGCTAATATTGGTGGAGAATACAGAAGTACGATTAGCATACACATCGTTTCGAAACCAAACATTTCGACGCGTTCAAAAGAACAAAGTGTTTACTTCAGCTAATCTGTGTGCTTACAAAACCACACACAACCCAAACACACAGTGATGCATTGCGCTAAAGCTAAAGACGCTTACCCCGAAATCCACGATACTTCGTTTCCACACGCCAATACTTAGTGAACTGTACTTATTGAAAGCCGATAGGCCTGAAATCATAGCGAAACCATCGAATGGAATCATGGCAGTAGTCATACGCCGCTATACAAGCACCAAGCAAAGAATGGCTCAATCAATGGCTCAAACTGCGAAGTGGTCCGTCTGTGCTGGTCGCCCAGTTGGTGTTGCTGCTGCATCTGCGTACTAAACGGCGCATGACAAAGCGACGGTGTTCTGCAATCGAGCTGCTAGTAGGGGCACGAATATTATATGATTGTCGTGTAAGTGCTGCTTCTGCAACAGTAACCACAACAACAACCACAACTACAACCACAACAACAACAGCCACAACCACAACAACAACAACTATAACCACAACAACAGCCACCACAACAACAACAACTACAACCACAACAACAACCAAAACTACAACCACAACAACAGCCACAACCACAACAACAACAACAACAGCCACAACAACAACAACTACAACCACAACAACAACCAAAACTACAACCACAACACCAACAGCCACAACCACAACAACTACAACCACAACAACAACAACAACAACAACAACAACAACAACTCCTACCAACCTCTACTGTTGTTGCTGCTAAAACTTAGGTTTGTCCGAGTAATCATGACATCAGCACATCTTTAACCACTACTATCGTAGCAAAGGCACAATACTTGTCGTGTCCAACTCTCGTTCAAACAGTTTTTATGGCAACAGCAATCGCAGCATGGCTGCTGATCCTCACCACTAAGGTTTGTCATTCCCTGAATAAGAATCAGAGCTCAAAGAAATTTCACTAATCATATTCAATTTCACTAATCATATTCAATTTCACTAATCATATTCAATTTCACTAGGCGACACCCTGGCACCCTCCCCTAACTCTAGACTAAGCCGACTAAGTCCGACTATGTTTTTTAAGAGGACTAACGGGAAAATGTGCGTCAGTCCGCTCTCATTCGTCCTTAAGTTAGTTCCTTTCCTTAAATGCCCTGTAAAGCTTTGTCAAGTAAAACCTATCGATACATTTTTCTTTTTTGGAGTGCATAATGCTTTCGATTATACGAGCTATAAGATTGCAGTCCTTACGTGAGTTCAGAAAAGGTGTATCAGACTGTTTCAGGGCTGTCGTCACTTGGTGTTTAAGTTAACTCTGTGCGTAAACGACACGCCCTATCTACCGCGAGACCAAAGTTTTCCTTTTACTCCGTCCTGGTCGGTTACTTCCACAAGCGACGACGTTTGTCAGCCTTCAGGTCTTAAGGGACCTCCTGTAGGGTATCGTAATCCATCAAGCAGCAATGCGTTGGGTTTTGTACAGCAGTGCCCTGGTAGTGGCTGGAGATATTGCGGTTAATGGCCATACCGAAACCACGAGTAACATGATTTGACGACTGATATGAGAAGGCGTCGCCTCGCTTCCCGAACTTCGTACATACAATAATACAAATACATTTTGCATAAGCCGGACAAAGTCGTGTGAGAGCTTGGTTCGGCTTTCTCTTTAACCAAGCGAAGGTGCAATGTACCTCGCCAGCCTCTTTTCAGGTACATTCCCAGATAGTAGACAGAGAAATCCACCTGGCTATCCTGTCCAACTGTTTCTGCAATATTATACTGCTGAGACCACTTCTACTGCGAGTTCAAGTCAGTCCGACTGCGGTGTGGAATAATAATAATAATAATTATAATTATTATTATTATTATTATTATTATTATTATTATTATTATTATTATTATTATTATTATTATTATTATTATTATTATTATTGTTATTACTATTCTTGGCGCCAAGGAGTGCGGACGTGTGCGTATGGAGCTCCGAGGGAACACACCTATCCGTGTGTGTGCACGACGGTAAATCCAGCAAGTGACATACCAGAGTGATGAATGTAACTCAGTGATAAGTTTGGTGTACTGTGTGTGGCCGTTCGACGGAGAAGCCAGCGGCTAAGACGCTGAGAAGTTCTAACTATGACACGATGAAGCAAAACGAAACCACCAGCATAACGGTCCGGAGGCTCCGAGCGGCACGCCGCTGCCATTCAAATTCGAATTTTAACGGCTGCCCAACCAACATTTTAAGTTTGGAACATTCAAAAACTCACCGCGCCGACAATAAAAACGGGATTTTCATTTAGAACCGCAAGGCATGAGAAGTGGACAGCCGCAGCAAAGCCAGCAACTGCTCTGTTTCAAAGGAGAAGTAACAGCAATGGCTAATGAGTTTTAATGCCCGTGGTGTGTGATGTGCATTCCTACAAATAGGGGTGTGCAGATTCACGCAGAAAGGACTCATAAGAAAAAGATTGCCGAGTCTAGTGGGCCAGCAGTGCTTCAACAGGCCGCTGCCACTCTTAGCAGCGTCTCACAGCCGCTGCCTTCTCCGCCCGCTTCACTAGTAGAACCCTCTCCTCACCCCGCCAGCCAGTCTCCAGTGAACGGAGGCCCAACACCTGATGATCACCTGCCGCCCTCTTCTCCCCTTTCTCTTCACAAGCTACTCACCAACGCTAAGATGACACGCACGGTGCTGCGCAGGATCCCAAAGAGAGCGAGAATACCCTTGCGCGGACTCTTCCACCGTCTGCTTAAAGACGTCGTGAAAAATAATGACGAAGCGAGCTGGACCGCGCTGCTCACCCTCGCCCCAAAAGTGCTCCACGTCGAAAAAGAAACCCAGGGAGGCCATAGCTTGGCCAGCGTAGTCAAAGAAAAGGTGGCCCTTTTCGGGGGTGCCGCTCTCACTTGGGTGGAAGCTGAGGGTCGAGGCAAACGTATATTGACGGATAAAGCTCGCGCTCAGATCGCTGCTCACAAGCTTTCCATGGATTTTAGTGTGCGGAGCGCCATTAGGATCTTGTCTTCCGATGACGCGATTGCGCCCGTAACGGAGGAGTCGATTATAGAGATGGTGGCAAAACATCCTCCTGCTCCTGCAGGGGACGTGGTGCCACCGTCCCCTTTCGGCTTGCCAGCGGTCGGGTCGTGCTCAGGCGAGGATGTTGCCAAGGCACTTCGCTCCTTTCCATCCGGTGCGGCGGGAGGCCTCGACGGCCTCACGCCTGACCATCTAAAATGCCTTCTCCCTGCTAACGGAGACCACAACGATGTACTGGAAACACTCGCCAACGTATGCGACATCATACGTAATGGGCAGGTTCCGGAGGCTGTGAAAAACGTGATATATGGAGGGTAGCTTATCGCTCTGAAAAAGAAACCCGGAGGATACCGACCCATAGCCGTCGGCTGCACTCTGCGAAGATTGGCCACAAAGACCCTGCTTCCCCAGGTCAATGTGAAAAGCTACCTGCAGCCACGGCAGATGGGGTACGCCACTCAAAATGGTGCAGAAATAATTGCTCACACAGCTCGCACCTTTTTCGAACACAACGAAAAATGCTGTCTCCTAAAATTAGATTTTAAAATTGCGTTTAACTTAAACAAACGAGGACACCTCTTGACAGAGGTTTCCAAGCACGCCCCGGCCCTCTATCCAATGATGCACCAGGCATATAGCAAACCGACTCCCCTAATGTTTGGTGAGGTTGAAATTAGGTCATCAGCCGGTTTTCAGCAGGGAGACGTAGCGGCTCCTCTTGCGTTTAGCCTGCTTCTGCATCAGTACGTTAAGCAGGTGACATCCAAGGTCCTTTTGTTTCATCAAGGATTCTCAGAGCTGCAGCTTAACCCACCTAATTGCGAGCTATTTCTACAGGGTTTTGAGGACGAAAAGAGACAGCAGATGATTGCTGAATTTAACAGCAACCTCCCGGGCATCCTTGTAAAGGATCGATGTGATTTGGACCTGCTGGGTACCGCGGTGTTTCCCGACATGATCGGTCCGGTACCAGCTGAGAAGGGAGAACAATTTTCCCGGCTTTACCAGAGGCTGGGTCATCTCGGTAGACATCAAGCCTACTTCCTGCTCCGGCACGCAATGGGAGTGCAAAAGGTCCTGTGTGTACTACGGACCTCACCTGTCTTCCTTCTACCGTCAGAAACTCTGAGCCTTGCCTTACCCGCTTTCCTTGCTTCGTCGCACAGCTGCGCCTCTGCAGTGGCCGCTACTGCCGGCGGACTCATCAGCCACCAACAAGACGCCGCTCGGATCTGGGATGCGCGTCAGTCTGGCCGTCCATCTGAGGAACAGGTCACTAGGCAGAAGGGGTGGGACCAAATCGCCACTCAGGCTACCCACTTAACTCTTCTGTCGGCCTCCGAGTTAGATGTAGACGGCATTAGACTGAAAGCGGTTTCATTCGACGCCGCTAGAGCGTGGCTCGACGTGTTTCCGTCCGAGCTAGTCGGCCGTAAGCTGACCGATGACCAGTTCCGTGCCGCCAGTGGCCTCAGACTTGGCATTGCCATGTTTGAGAGGGAGGAATGTCCGTGTGGTGGAACGGTGGATGAACGCGGCTTGCACTGGCTTAGTTGCACTAAGCTGGCCGGGCTCACGCAGAGCCGCCACGATGCCATCAATGACATCCTCGGGCGCGCTTTCAGGCAAGCCGGCTGCCGCGTCACGCTTGAGCCTGGTGGACTGCAAAGGGACAACAAGCGTCGACCGGATGGCCTTACCAGCCGAAACTGGGACCATAATCGGCCGCTGGCGTGGGACGTGACTGTTTCAGACACGTACGCCCTCGGCTACCGTGCACTAGCCAACGCGGGCGTCGGCCACATTATCCACCAACGGGAGATGCACAGACGGCGCCTATACGCGCATCTTCTTGAAGACCACGTTGTAATGGCGTTCGGCCTCGAGTCATCTGGCGTTTGGGGCAAGGATGCACTCAAACTGGCAAAAGAGCTTGGATAGAAGCTATTTGAGGCCACAGCGGAGCCAAGATCGACCGCGTTCCTCCGCGTGGTCCCAACCCAATCTATACGATATATCGTTCTCCATTTGTATTCTTGAATTAAAAAAAAATATATATTTATATATATATATATATATATATATATATATATATATATATATATATATACATAACGCTTTGTATACATGCTGTATTATAATGTAATATGCGCATACCACGCATATGACACAATAAAGAAATAATGCTTTAATATTATATATGTAAGAGTTAAATTTACATAGAACATAAACTATTGTAAAATTAAGGCTAGAACGGAAACTATTGTGATAATAAAAAGAATTTGCAAATTGATATTACTTAACGTGTGCATGCTCGAACTTCACTCGCCCAAGTTCCTAAAAATGTTCACGATCACAACCAATACGTTCAGACAAATGTACATATTAAATGAATAATTCTGGTACCAAATATTTTTGGTAGAGCCGATGACTGTGGTTGAAAGTAACTCAACCCTCCCAATGGCCGTATCGAATGTGAGTGCTTACATGCATGTGCACAGGAAAATATTTATTTCAAGTCTAGGTCTTGTTCGAACGAATGCCCGTCAGCTATTCTACGAGAATTGAATTTGAAAAACGCGCTACCATTAGTTCTCTACGATGCGAGAGTAGACCACGAGTGGACAGCTTTTCGTCGCTCTATGGGGCGATCCCTTGCGTGGCCCGCGGGCAGTGAGGCCCCCGACAACGGAGGAACACATTGTTGTACAACAAGTCGCCAAGGTTCACCGCCCTTCGAGGTTGCACGTTAGAGTTGCACGGGGGCGTGTTAGGTTTATAACAGAGTCTTATATAGGCCTTTCTACGGTCAAAGTAGTCCCGCCTGGGTTGCAGTTATGACGCTGCTTCTCTAGCTTGGCGCTTCCAAACCGCTTTCTTAGTTATGCCGCTACCACCAACTAGCCACGCTTGCAGCCTGACCGCCAACGTGTTCTGCGTCAATCGTGCCACTCTCAAGAGGCTTGATGTTCACATTTAGTATAGACTTTATATCAGCCATGACACGAAAAAACCGTACACGGGCACTTAGCCTTACGAAAAAACCAAAAAAAAGAACAAAACTTGCCATCCGCCTATGCTAACGGTTGCCATAAACTTTGTTGTGTTACGCCGCCTCTCTGCGTTCGATATTCTCTTCTGTTGTCTCGTCGTTTCTAAGCCGCAACAAAGTCGGGGCGCCCCTGTTCTCTCTCTAGCATGATCGCCAGCTGATGATATCTTCGCATTCGATATTATCTGGCAAACTGCTTTAGCTAAATGTGTTCCAAAATGACGGGACAATGTTTCCTAACTTAAACATGTTGAACGCTCATTTGCCCAGAGAATCATTCAATACTTCACAGCTAGTCGCAAGCCAGCCTGCGTACGAATGACTTCTTCTAGGCGGACACCACTCGGTCACTGATAAGTCAGAGTAGTTCTGGGCACTCGAGCCATCAGAAGGAATATCGCTTCTTATTGATCGCATTTACAGGTAGTTCAACAAGTTCTTAGAATGAGCTTTTCAGAATTCGATTTTTTTCGCGCTTTCACCGCTATTGGAAACGGCAACTTTTCGATTGCTAGCAGTCAAAATATTATGGTGATTGGCCGTTGCTATTTCGTTAGATCGCTTTTTTCGTGCAACGTATCGGCGTGATTTTGAAAAATTTAGAAAAACGAGTTTCGAGTGGTTATCAAGCGTTTTTATTTTAAAAGTTGGAATGCGACCCAAGTGAAAACTGAGTTAGACGAGGTGTACGGTGACTCTGCGCCATATTTTGCCACTGTTTCCAACTGGATTAATGAGTTAAAAAGAGGTCGCAGGAGCACCGAGGATGAACTACGTTCAGGACGCCCAAAAACGGCAACTGATGAGGAAAACGTGGAAAACGTGCGGAAAATCGTTGCCGCAGATAAGCGAATAAACATTAAGAAGATATCGGAGGCCTTGGGGATCAGTTTGAGTAGTGTGCATTTCATCCTGCACGAGAACTTGAAGATGAAAAAACTCAGATTAAAATGAGTGCCGCATTTGCTCAACCAAGGCCAAAAAGACGCGCGTGTTTCCGCTTCACAGCGAAATTTAGCCAAGATGTCGAAAAATCCGTCGGATTTTTGGCGCAGATTCGTGACCGTCGATGAAAGCTGGGTCCATCACTACACTCCCGAGACCCAAGAAGCATCTCGCCAATGGTGTGCACCTGATGAAGGACCTCCGAAGAGGGTGCGGACAACGGCATTGGCCGGAAAGATGATGGCTACGGTTTTTTTGGGACCAACGTGGAATAATTCTGGTCGACTACCTTAAGAGTGGTAAAACGACCTCAGGAGAATATTATGCAGGACTGTTGGACTGCCTGAAGCAAAAACTCATCGTGAAACGGTCCGCTTTGCAGAATAAGGTTGTCCTGTTTCACCAGGGCAATGCTCTTGCACACAAGTCGCGGCAAGCATCGGCAAAACTGGCCCAACTGAGGTTCGAACTTATTGAATAACCTTCCTATTCTCCAGACCTGGCCCTCTCTGATTATTTCCTCTTCAGACATTTGAAGAATCGACTCGGTGGAAAGCGTTTTTCCAGCAATGAAGAGGTTACACTGCTGTCAATGCCTATTTTCAGTCTAAAGACGCAGAATTTTACTCAAGAGGTCTAAATGCTCTGAAATATCGGTGGGAAAAGTGTATTGAGCTTCTCGGGGAGTATATCGAATAAGAAAAAATTAAAAACAAGATTTGGAAAATTCTTGGTTTTCATTTTAAGAACTTGTTGAACTACCTGTATTATGTTAGTTGTTTTACAGGTATACTAGGAGTGTGTTCACCGGGGGAGGGAGAGGTGTCTAGAGCCCGTGGCCCTCAACGGCACGCAGTTTTGCAGTGTCGCGCGGATCTTGTGAATCACTGGAACCCAGCTTGGTCCTGATAGAGAAACAAGTGTGCGTAGCACAGTGTAAATTAGTGAAACTGTGGACATCGCTAGTTGAACTCCAATGAACCCGGGTCGCCGGTGATAAAGCGGCTCCAATATTGCAATAACTGCACACCCCAAGACATCACCATCGAGGGGTGTTCAAACTCGACGCTAGACTAAGAGATTAGCGTGAAGATCACGAAATGCGTGGACGTCCACGTCAAAAAGAAGGCACGATTGACGGAAGGCAGAGATCGGCCTGTGTCAACAAAGCCAATCCGTGACAGTCCGCCAATGGAAAGAACGGCAAAGGTAGCAGCCATTCGGGTGCTAACTAGAGTGCTAAAACAGCTGAGCTTAACAACAGCAGCAGCAGCAGCGATGGCGCCGTCGCCGCAACGATAACACCGTTGCTATCTTCGCAACAAATAAGCCGACGGACGGGGCAGCATGCCAACAACGGTAAGCGTGTTGCAGCAATGGCTACAACATCAACAACTGTCAACGGAGACCACTGCAAGGGCGGGAAAATGCTGTCATGTTTATCACCGCTCAACGGCGGAACAAGCGCGGTTAAACAAAGCTTCGGCGTATGCAGATGCAGATGCAGGGCAGCGCAGCTGACTGAATAGGCAATCTCGAAGTGTGTGCTGGGCCAGCCGAGTTCAGCAAGCTGACAGACGACAGTACGACCGCTGGCGGCCAAAACGTTCGCTGTCGATCTAAAGTTTTCGGGCTGACCCTCAGGCAAGATTTAACAGCGTCCACGGAACTGTTTTTCACATTGCTTCATAGACGGACATACCCCATAAATACAAAGCGGTGCAACGGTGGGGCTCGAACCCGCGCACCTATGTGAGTCCTCTGGTTGCGAGGCGCAGACTTAAACCAGCACGACATTGGGCTCGACTCGCTGTCGACTGCGCTTGTGGTTCGCCGACAGGAGCAGTTCTGTAAAGGTAGTATTGGCAAAATGCGGATGCACGATGATGATGTCGTGTTCTGTGTAGTTCTGCTGAGTGACGGAGGTTACGCCGCAAAGTGCAGCAATCATGAATTCCATGGCGAAAAGGCGTCCTGTTTCGACGTTGGGCTGGCGGGGCTCCCTACGGCAAAATGGAAAGCTTTATATAGCTTTATAGCGGTCCGGTTCTTTACACAAGAGAATGAACAGATATAGGGATGCTGACGCGGAAATTACCAAGTATTTGTGCGTACTTCTTTGGAACTGTGAGAAACTTCGAGAAGTAAACCTAGCACCAGGTGACGAACTTACGTCGGTGGACATTGCACGCTTTACGGAGATTTATCACCGGGTGGACCTGCATACCGATAATATCCGAAGGTTCCACCAACTGGTAGTTCAACCTGCGGGAGGCCGTGGTAGACCACTAGATGAATTATCAGTCTACCTACATAAAAGTACATCGTCGGCGCATTGTGTCAGTGAGGTCGGTTTCTGTACGAGCCTCTCGACTATTAGGGGGAACATGGTTTTCTTCTATCTCTCTTCAAATATCGACTCGAAATAAGTCGCTAAAACTATAAGTTTTGGTATATAAGATTTAGACCTGTCTATGCCGATCATCGGTAGCGGCTGCAATAACCGTATTGATAGTGGGGTTACTAACGACAGCGAAGGGGTGCTGCCCCAATGGATAGACTGCTAGAGACGACTAAGACAAGTCCAGTCAGTTGGATGAAACTGGGGCAGAGAAGATCACGACAGTAGTTTTATCAAGCTTGCTGTCTCGCCCACCGTGGGGTGCTCGATCCTCCGTGGGGTGCGCCATGCTTAGCTGAACGCACAACCGCAGCTGCTAGCCAGACGCAAGCTTAGCTACTTCAACAGTGGAAAAACCTGCACAAAGCTATGCGATGACCACAAACATGAATACGCAATGCCCAAGGAAATCCGACTGTTCAAAAAGAGCAGAACGGAAGCCCTCAGCCTACCGTGTGCGACCTCGTAAGAGGTCGAAGCACCTGCTTAGCGACACAAATAGGTAACAAGTTACCTAACCGCTTCTAAATAACTGCGAGAGACAGTATACATTTCTGTGAAAAAGGTATTTACAATTGTTAACAGCACCTCGATGTTATGCGTTGAGGCTGCTAATCCATGGAATTCGCACAACTTTTTTGGTAGATTCGGCTTCAGGACACTGGGACGATCATAAGTTCGCACATCGTCGAGACAGTGCGCACAGTGACATCCAGCAACTGCCAGTGCCGACGACAGTGGCACTCTTCTACCTCAAGATCATTTTAAGGCTAATATATAGTTTGCTTTAAATTTAGTTTGCTTGAAAGGTGTTTCACAATGTAACTGACGCGAATACTTTGGTTGTCAATGCAGCTAAGGAGCTGTGTATTAGGCTCCAATATCAGGCTGTGCACCAATAGCTAAGATAATTCGATTGAATTTGACTACACCACGTGGAGAATACCATTCGAAAGCTTTGTCTTGGAATATGAAAATACTGTTAAGCAAGTTGGAGGAGGGGTAGAAGACTGGGATATATGAATTGCAGCTGATCTCTGGTCAGGTCTTGCATGTGACAATCGCCATGCCTATATTAGATACGTAGTTAACGGCTATCACCTCCTGGCATGTTCGAACTTCCACGACAAGCACACAGGGTTCAGCTGTCGACTGTGTGACTCTCAAGCGTGTGCGACAAGAAGTATCATGCGTCTGCCCGCCTGGACCTTACGACGGAGAGATCCCTGCACTGCCTCTCTCGAATGATATGTCAAGCACAGCTGATAAAAACTTAAGTGCCAATGTTATATGTATATTCAATACGAGTGAAATTTGTGCGATGGTGAGTGCAACTTTTGTCTCCGCTCAACCCAACCTCTGCGTCGCTCCTCTTCGATTCAGCAGCCGCTGCAGAACTAACTAGCCCTGGGAATAACTCCTCGTCAACTCACTCAATGTGCACTGCTCACAAGTTGTGAGCTGTGTGCTCCAACAGAAGAAGGCACGGGATCAAGACACTGCCACCCTATGGTCTCACTTATTCATTAAAACACCCTTGGTTACAAATACCCAGGTTTATGCTTATTCAAAGAGAGCGCACGCTTTACACCTATTCGAATATGTTGCCGGCTTGTTGAATGTAGATATTATCTGTCAGCAGTGTCTGTGCAATGGGCTCCAATGTGCTATTATGAAGCTTATGCACGCACCCCGTCCAATGTCGTTCATTCTTCTCCGCAGACAAAAACAGACTGGGCCAGGAGACTCTCCAGGGGAAAAATGCTCCCTCTTATCTACTCTGAAACGTCTCAAACTACCTACAGGACAGAAAAACATTGTCGCACGAAATCAGTTTTAACATGACTGCAGGTGTGCTACAAAGCTTCATACATGGCGCTCTGGTGTGGAACATTAACATAGGACGACTTGTTGCGGCTAAGGAACCTTTTTCCCGAGGTCAACCTTCTTGCCTATGCCGACGACCTCGTCCTCACCGTCCAGGCTCGGACCCCGGATTTGTTAAAGAGCCGTGCAAATAAACGACTTGCCGACGTCGCCCGCTGAATGTAGCTGGCGGGCCTTGCTATCGCCTCCGCTTAAAACGACGCCATACTCCTGGTGGGACGGAAAAAGTGGCCCCCCTCAACCTCCGTATAGAGGGGCAGAAGATCGCAGTCGTCAACAAGATGAGGTCACCTCGTCGTCACCCTCGACAGGGGGTTTCTACGATGCCAAACTCGCGCGGCGGGCGAGAAAAAAGACAATAAAGGCAGCCAACAACTTTATACGGCTCATGCCCAACACTTACGGGTCTCGACAATCTAGACGTCGGATAAACATGTCCGCCGCCGAGTCAAATGCTTTGAGTGGAACTTCGACCTGGACCACCGACACCCTGAAGCTTGCCGCCAACAGGAACTGCCCTGGACTGAAGAGGTCCAGAGCCCACAGCGTAATTGCGGCGTACCAAACAGTTAGCGCAACGGCGGCCCTCATTTTTGCTGGAACAGTCCCTCAATACCTGAAGGCAGGCAAGCGCCGCCGCCGCCTCTAGGGCAACCCCCAGCGCAAGAAGAACGAGGAACGTCGGCACACAATCGACCTATGACATGAGGAATAGAACGGCTTAAAGAGGGTTCCCCAGACGCCAGTCTCCCCACCCTAATCCCGAACACTAAAGACTCGCTGATCCGAGCGGTGAAGTTTCCCAACGTCAAGTGCACCTACTTCGGCGATGGACCAGAGGACACCCCAGAGCACACTGTTCTGAGGTGCCCTGCATGGGCGGACTTTTAACCTATAATACCTCCGCCAAAAAAGAGAAGGAAACATTAAATCCGAAATTTTATAGCCGTAGTACACGAAAAAAATTAGCTATCCAAAAAACGCCCCCTCCCCGTGGCGTCCGGGAACACACGCGCTAGAAGTAGTAGATTTGCTCCGCACTACCGGCCCACGCTTGCAGGGCAGCTTTTCCGCGGGTTGGTGACCATTTGTGCAACCGTTCAGTTAGTCCTCTAAAAACGGACAAGAAAAGGAAAAGACCGGGCGAAAAATGTGGAGGAACAGCCAACAAAAAGAAAGAAAATGCGCCGTAGCGACTGTCGTGGTCGATAGTTGAGTTGGCAGTTTGAGCCACCGCTAAATTCATCCACACATCAAGTTGTCTGCTTGCAGTCGTGATGCTCGGATGTTCGAAGTGTTCACTCCCGTTAAAAACGGGTGAACAACTAGTGGTGTGCAGCCAAGGCTGCTCAAAAGTGTTTCACGCGGGTTGTCTAAACCCCGTGCTCCCCAAGGATGCACACTCGGCTCCCTGTGGAGTCGGTGACACTCAGGAACCAAGTCAAGGTACGTTGAGCGGTCGATTGAGTGAACTACAGTGGAACTTTGTGAAACTGTGGTTAGCACACACGGAACTGCAGGAGCGGGTTGCCAAGATGGAGGCAATCCCGCAAGAACAGTTTGCCGCACCCCTCACGCTTACAGGGGGTTTGAACTCCACGCTAAGCGACAAAATTAGCGTGAAGAAATGCGGCGGAACGCGGACAACGCGGAAAAACAAGAAAGCAAGGCTAGCAGACAGCAGAGAAGGAGGTGACGTCACCGAGCCTAAGACGAGAGAGCTGGCTGGAGAAACCAGCAAAAACAACCGCGCAGACGCCAAGAGAAGCTTGGCGTCTGCAGAGTTGAGTAATGACAGTGGCAACTTGAACGGCGCTGTTAAGATGGAACCACCGGGCGGTGGTACAGCGGCGTCAACAACAACGCCGACAGCAAATCCAGCTCACCCACGACCGGAGGAGAAGGCAGACGACGATGGTTTTGTTGTGGTTCGTAAGCGACGAGACAACAAAACATCAAATGAAGCGCGGTAGTGCAACAGATGACATAGACGGATTGGAAGTCTATGCTAGACCTGCGAAGATCTGCGTCTTGAGAGTGGCACGATTGGCGCAGAAGACATCGGCGGTCGGGCTGCAAGCGTGGCTTACTGGCAAGGGCATAACTGTGAAAGCAGTTTGGAAGCTACATACACATGGTAGTGATGCTGTGTTCTGTGTGGTGGTGCGTGACGAAGATTACGCAAACTGTTGCAGAAATGAATTCTGGCCAAAGGGAAGCCTGTTCCGTCGCTGGGTTAGGGACGTCCCCTACGAGAGGATGGTTAAGGAGAGTTTTAGTGCGCCTGGCGGTCCAAGCCCCCATAAGTGACTGACCAGTTCTAGAACTGCAAGCGTAGTGGCAAACATACCTCTACGAGTGCTTCTCTGGAATTGTAAGGGACGTAAGGGGGCAATGGATCTTGCACGTGATAACATGTTTAAGTTGGTTGACATTGCACTCCTCACGGAGACATTTCAGCGGGACGAACTGCATATCAATGATATGCGGGATTTTTACCAGCTGGCTGTCTTACCTGCGGGCGGTCGGGGAAGACCTGTGGGTGGGTTATCTAACTACCTACATAAACGCTTACCACCGATGCAATGCGTCGGGAAAGATGAATACTGCGTGGTGCCCTCCTCTGGGAGGGTAAACGTCGCTGTATTCTATTTCCCATCCACATTCGATTCTGCGGAGGGTGCTGAGACGGTAAGCTTTGGACTTTCAGAGTTAAACCTGACCATGCCAACTATCGTCGGCGGTGACTTCAATGCCAGAATCGATTGTGGGGCCAACGATGATAAAGGCGAGGTGCTGCTTCAGGTGATGGAAAATATTGGTCTAAGATGTGCAAATGCGCGCGAAGACTTTGCATATTTAAGTCACAATGGAAGCAGCACCATCGACCTGTTGTTTCACAACCTTGTCAGCCGTGAAATTGAAAGCTTCGATGTTCTTTAGCCGTTGTCGATGTTCCCGGTATTTGGCGAGACCGACATAATCCGCCGCGCTGGTCTGCAATGAGACAGATTAATCTATCTCTTTTGGACAGAGCGATGGGCGGTCTTGAGGTAAACCCTGACATCGATGCCACCTGTGACCAGCTGGAGAGGATGATGAGAAGTGCAGTGAAGTGGAAAAGGTTATGGCAGAAGAGATCACGTCCGTGGTACTCTAAAGCCTGCTACCTCGCCCACGGTGGAGTGCTCGGACTCCTGCGCCAAGCAAGAGCCAGAGCACCATCATCACTGCAAGCCAGGCGGGACTACTTTGAGCGTAGAAAGGCCTATATAAGACTCTGCTATGATCATAAAAGGGAACACGCGAGGCGGGAGGAACGACGGCTGCTCGAAAGAGCAGAACGAGAGCCCTCAGCTTACATCGTGCGACCTCGTAGGGCGGTGAATCCGCTTAGTGACGGACAAGTAAAGAGCCACCTAACTAATCTCTTACTTAATCGTGACGTTGCGGCCGTATCTCCAATCGTACAGCATCCGCTTACATTGGAGCAGCACAGCATGAATCTGCCTTTCGGGGTGGAGGAGGTGTGCCAGGTCCTACGGTCATTCCCGAAGAGAAAGAGCTCAGGGTCCGATCAGGTCTGCTATAAGTATTGGATCCAGTCACTTCCTCTCTTGGCAGAAACTTTTTGTGATTTTGTTAATGAAATTATAAAGAGGGGGCGGGTGCCTAAAGTCTGCCTTTCTTTTCTGTTCAAGGGTAGGCATGGTGATGACAAACAGGATCCAAATCTCTACCGTGGAGTGGCGTCAGAACGCACATTGAAGAAGATTTTCTGTCAGTTGGCTATTCGGCGGATTGAGGACGTGGCTGAAGAGGCACTTCCACCGGAGCAATTCGGCTTTAGGAGAAGCCGAGGCACCCGTGATGCAATCCACGTTCTCCAGTCAGAAATCGACGAGCAGAAGTGGGTGGCTCTCTCCTGAGTGTGATAGCAAGTTTCTTTGAGGAGGACACCTTGTTGGTAGACGGTGAGCAGGGTGTATTAGAGATTAAGCAAAATGTGGGAACTCCGCAAGGAGACCCTAAGCTAAACTGCGTCTCGTTTACACTTCTCCTTGCTGACCTCGTCGGTTACGTCCGACAGGAGTACCAAAAAGCCGTAGTGGTGATGTATGCAGATGATATCGTGGTCGCTCATCGCGACCTAGGTGCCATCAAGCGCATTACCTCTATGATAGAGGCGTTCTTTGTCTCGAAGGGACTTGAGATAAACACCAGGAAGGCCAAAGCCATGAAATTCAGGCGTGGACGTCGATTGGCTGCCAGAGACTTTATATGTTGCTGTGGCCAACCATTGGAGTTTGTTAACTCTTTTCAGTATCTTGGCATTCGGGTTCATTATACAGGAACGACGTTCACAGCACATATAAACGAAACAGTACGGAAGGCACTTGTCTCTCTTTACGGGGAAGTAGGCAATGTCCGAAGACTGTCCGTTTTCTCAGCAGTGAGGCTCTTCATGCTTAAGATTGTTCCGGGGCTGATGTATGGTCTTGACAGGGTATGGAACTACCTCTAACTGGCGAACTTGAACCAGCTTAAAAGGTGTTTTTCATTAAATATGAAGCGAGTGCTTTGCTTGCCTATCCGAGCAAGGAGTCGCTTTGTGTATCTCATGTCAGGCTGTCCACCGGCTGTTGAAACAATCCGACTAAAACTGAAAATGCCGCGTACAGTACCTTACGAATGTTTTATTTTCGGAGTGGGAAGCTAAAGTCGAACAGGCCAGACGGGAGGTCGGTGGTTTGGACGTTTTCAATACCTTGCACCTTTGGTCTGGTTCTGCATGTGACAATCGCCACGTATACACCAGGTACATAGTGCATGGTTGTCACTACCTGGTGTGTTCGCAGAAACGCAACGTTTCTTGAGGAGTACCAGTTGTGCACCTGCCGGTTCTGCCTGCAGAGGTGTGCCAAGTACCATGCAGTGGAGTGCACAGCGCTGGACCGAAAATCGTTGCACTACTTCTCTCGTCGGAAGCGTGAAGAAGATAGAGCTTCATGAAGATACATTTGAAATGTATAATATACTCAATTTGAGTGAAATAAACATAATGAAAAAAAAATATTTTTGTTCGTTTGATGTAATGCCAATGAAAACAAGGAATCTTCTATCCGGAGTAACTGCTTGCCAAGAAAACAGATTATTATTTACAACGGTCTTGGGTGCGATGCACTTTGAGTGAACGAAGGGGCCTACCCTCAGGTGATCATTTAGAGCGTTCAAAATCGAGCTAACGCGTCAGCTTCACAACGCATCTCGACACGAGAGAACACCTCCATCCGGATTACTGGCTAAAAACACTTCCGCGTCAGACCTATGCATATTGGCAAACATCACACCGCCTATGCTAAATAGCCTTGCATCATCACAGTTCTAAGCTCTAGGGTACGCTTCTACATTTGCGACTTACACGAGTGCTTAGTGATAAGTGGAACTAACTGCACTGCGGGCGAGAGGAGTGCCTACTGTATGAGAACCTCGTTAGAACTAAAAATGCCACGAGTATATATATAGATATATATCGGTAAGCCAAATATTAAGCAACCGATAGACTAAACTAACGTAGGCGTAGTGCAAAATAAACGACATTACATCGCCATTGATTCGACATTGCTCTTAGTTTCTCACAAAGTTACTACTATAAAGGTGTTTTTGAAGCGAACAAAGATATGGCTATTCTTGTGTATCGTAATTTAACCAACCTAGCGCCCGTAGGCAATCTTCGACCCCCAATCATTAAAACAGCGGCCATAAAAACACTGACTAAGTTTTGTGGAGATGACTACTGAACCGAAAACAATAAACGTGTCTTTTCTGTAACTGTTTTTTTTTTAGATCAATCCACATACAGGATCTTCCAGAGTTCACCCAACAAACTTTGGTGTCTAGCACAACTCGACAAAAAACTACTTTTTTCAATGGAACAGAGGGGCGTAAATATCTTATTTTGGAGTGAGAGCGAAGTTGCTAAAAGTGGTTGTATTAAGCTTTTTATCCTGCCATATCTGTACGAAATCAGCGATTACATGAGCTGCTGAGTTACATTCTACGTTAGTTCAAAGCAGAACAAATGTTATATTGAAGATAATTATCAAGTTCTTAAATTCTTTGTGGTTCTTATATTTTGACTATCACACTCCATTACCCACTTTTAGAAGACATTTCCGCCCATTGTTCTAGTACAAAAAAATGATTTTTTTACCGAGTTGTACTGAAGTCAAAAGTTTGTTGGAGGACTTCTGGTATATATATATATACATACATACATTTCTGACATACACGCAGGTTACCAGATGTCCCAACAAAGGCAAACCTTTTACATTTAATTTTCAACATTTTTTTTAAATGATACACATTTGACTGTCACTCAACGAATTACGTCTAATTCCTAATAGACAAAATATTTCAAGTGCATTAACGTTAAGAGAATACTCGAAAAATTCGAGAAGAATTAGGCCACTTATTGACACTAAACCATCAAGCACGCACAAACAGTGAATAGTGAACAAAGTCAGGGACAGTGAGAACGCTGTGTTGTCTCTCCGTTGCATAGTATGGATCTCAAAGCCATATGGTTCCAAGGATGGACGACGCCACTTGCCAAGTGTATTACATGAAATCATCGCAATCATTATTGCACGAAGTACTCTCTGGCCTGTCGAAAGTGCTATTTGGAACGCCGCCGGAATTTAACCACCAATCGTGCAGTTTAACTTTAGCCTTTCGACTCCTTTCTTTAGGGTGTTTTTGCATTGAAACGTTTGGCCAGCAAACCTAGATGACATTTCTTAGATGTATTCCCAGTGGGAGAGCCTATCAGCCTCAAACTACACAGCGACAAGATAATGGCGTTGCAACTCAGCCCATGTGTTCTCAGTCCGAATATTTGAAATAATTAAATTTAAGAAGGACTTTACGTAGGAAAGGACCAGTGGCGGAACTGCGTGGCGTACCGTTGTCGTCAGACGTTGCCGCTACACGGATTCGACAGTTTTAGCCATCACAGCCGGATTACTGGGAAACCACTCGACTGCACCTGTTCAGGATTATAGCCCTCGAAGTATCTGTAAAAAAATAGCAATGGCTAAAATAATTGAAAGCCGCGGCAACTCCACAACAGGTCTCTTAATCGTTTTGACGCATTCTGATAGAGATTGACATACGCGCGCGAGAGGGTGCAAGTTAGTTCAGCCGTTGAGTTCATTGCACGGAAACCCGAACTGATCAAAAACGTAATGGATTCGAGGTGCTGATCGTGCCGTGAATAGTATAATCTTCTCAACAACCTTGACGACATAATCGACTACAGATATTGGATGGTAGTATGATTGTGGTGGATTGTCGCGTCTTTTTTGTATCACAGGGTCACCCAAAACGCTTTTGGAAGCGTGGCAAAAGTACCTAAAGAAAAGGTAGGTTAATAACCTTAGCTTAAACGGATGGTTTTTCATTTCACCCATAGGTCAACAGTCAAGCACCTTTTATCGGTCTCGAGGTACAGGGAGGCAGGCAACGGTGTCCGAACGGATGGCAGCAAAATGCCAGTTTAGTTCGTCGTATCGGTTGATTGGAATGGTTGGGAGCTACAGTGAGTTTGCAGATATAATACGTATAAGAGATACGATAATCTCCCCTTAATGGAAAATAGTAAAATGTCATCAGATGGGTCAGACGGGTCAGCTATTGAGTTGACGGTAGCGTCGCCTAAAATAGGCATGCGAGTAACGTGCCTCTAGGTGCCTCTAAATTATTATCGAACATATTGGGTAGTATAGTTCATCAAGAACGATATTGCTCGAATCGAAATCGATGATGTAGCCTTCAAAATCAGTATTGTTTTTTTTTATATGGATACGTACCACTTGTGCGTTACCATCAAGACTACTAGCACCATGAATGATGATTACTCGAGCTGCGGTTTGACGCAAAAAGGTTGAAGCCCTTCACTGAATGAGCAGGAACTTAAAATCAACTCAAGCCGTGATTCACTCACCACCGCTACGTCGAAATCGGATGAACCTCCTCGTTAAAAAAACTTGCCAAATTCTCAATTAATATATTCTGCTTGCCTGCGTTTTTAGCCTTTCACTGCCGGCATTGACATGTGCTATGTTCAATGATAGGCAGTGAATACACTATGTTCAAAGTGAAAGTTATGCCAATCTTCGCAGTCAAAAACCTTACAAACTATATATATATATATATATATATATATATACAATCATATATGTATATACAGGGTGTCCCTGGATGTTTGGGGCACACATTTGAGATAGTCGTCGCACTCTTTAGAAAAAACGCCTTTTTTAACGTCGCTTCTCTAAGAGCCTGGTGGTATTGAGGAAACCGGCGATGTCGCGGGCTAGATAGGGCGACTTGTAAAGATCGTGTCCGACGTTCCCCCGGACGGCGTAAAATCTCGCATACTGGCGTACAGCACGGGCTTTCAGGGCTCTGAACACGTTCAAGCTCTGCTCGGACGCGACAACGTGATCATCTTTGGCGAACAAGACCGCCGTGCTATAGGAGACCGACAGCCGCTTGATGATCTCCAGCGAGTCGATATTCGTCTCGTTGTCGCCGTGCAGCGGTACCACGAACGTCTTGTGGAACAGCGGCATCCACCGCCAGAGCCAGTTGAACGGCAGCGCAGTCGCGGCAGCTTTCAGCGTGCTCTCGACGGGCGACTGCAGAACGAACACGGTCGAGCTGCTGTCGGGCTTCAGCGTCTCGGCCAGGTGGAGCGCGATGGCGGCGCCCCACGTGTCGCCCCACACGACGATCGTGCGGTTGAGTTTTTGCGACGCATTGTGGATGACCTCGAAAACAAACGACGCGTCGCTAGTCACGCCGTTGATCGACGGCACGAGATCGGCGCTATCGGCCGCGCCCATGTAGTCGAACGTGACCACGTCCAGGCCGAGCCGGAGCGAGATGAAGCGCAGCAAGGCCACGCGCTCGTCGCTCGCACGGTTCTGCTCGAACGTCGGCACCAGCAGCACGATCGGCGCCTGGCCGGTCGGGTCGAGACGGTTCTCCATCGAGTCGCCGCTTGGACACACGCGTAGGCGAGAAGACGCGTCCGTCGACTTGTCAAGCCGACGCTTCATTTCGAAGACGTGCCGACGAAGTGTCCATCGTGGCGTTAGTTTCGGTGGATTTCTTCTCGTCGTTTTTGTTTTTTTTCGTGCACGTCCTGTTGTGTTTGCTTTGTCGCTCGTTGTCGTCGTCATCGCCCGTTTTCTTGTTGTCGTTGCGTGTCGGCGGGCTGTGGCCGAGGTCGCGCGTGGGGGCGGCACGTGCCACGTGCCAATCGCGCCGTTCTCGCCTTTCATCGGGTAGTTGATGGCGCACGGCAGGCCGAGCAGGTCGGGCGACCGGAGCACCGCCGGCGCGCTGTGCCACCAGCCGTTGAACATGAGCCGGCATCGCATTGTGCCGTTCGTGTAGAACATCACCGGCACAATGATGAACAGAATCATCACGACGACGAGCATGATGACGGCCACACTGATCGCGATCGTCACGAGCCACTGCAGCAGCAGCGTGCGGCGCCGCTTGCGGCGCGCGGCCACCGCGCTCGACGGCCCCAACGTTGGCCGGCGTTTCGGCACGCTCAGCACCGTATACTTGACGCTGTCGCTGGTGAGGTGGTCCATGAGCTCGCGGCCGCCGACCGCCGCGTCGCTCGGGTGGTTTCGAAACACCGCCTTTCGGGCGACCGGCTGGAACAGCGCGCCGCTGTCGTTGGTCACCTCCAGCTGCTCCCTGGCCGCGTGCTTTTTTGAGTAGGCTTTCAGGTCGTCGGTGGACGGCGACATCGTGCCCGATCCGAAGAAGCTCTGCGCGGCCGATCCGTCTATGCCTGCAAAAAACGAAAGGCAGGCCGCCAACGACGACGCAAGCAATAAGCACTTGTGCACTTTATATATATATATATATATATATATACACACATATAGAAAATATTGTGATGATTTATGAATCATTTACAATACGTTTGTACACTCGGCAGTGCTCTTGCCTTAATAAAAATGGTGGTAAAATCGGTGTCACGTGAGGTTAAGAATCAGCCGTCCGTGTCCTTGCTGCTTAATGGCAGCCCCCGCGTTTATGGACTCGGTGCGAACGGTATATCCTCAAAGTCCCTTGCAACGTTAATTACGCCCCAAGAGAGCGTACTCGCAGACTCGGAGTCCCATACACTACTCATAGAGATAGTGATGAATTTGAATCTGCGAGGTTTTTGCGCGTCGGGGAGCGCCGCCCTTAGGAACTCGACGTTATATTTGATGATCTTGTCTTGCTGGCTTTTGCCAGGTCCCTGTTCGGGCCGCAAACCTCGGCATCTAAAGCCCAGACCTCGGCATCTAAAACCCAGACCTCGGTAGGTGTTGGTATTACAACACTGTTGTTGGTACCGCTCTTGTGTAGCGGTCTTAATGGAGGTTCCCAAGCGCTCGCAAAGAAATCTTGTTTTCGCAAGGTTTTTTTTGAAGTGCTCGGTGGTTAGCATCCATTGGACCCCAGGGTGCGTGGAGTGTTGTAGTGCTGTCAGACGGGAGAGGCGAAGTCTGGGGATAAATGTTTGGAGGCAGGGGATGTCCAGACCGCCGCATGCTGTGCGCGTGTAGGGGTAGGCGTTCGGCACCGAGCTTTCGACCTTAAGCCATTTCGACTGAACAACCTTTCTGATCTTTTTGTCTAGGTCGCTAAGGAGTGCGTGAGATGGTCTAGGACCGGAGGCTAGTTTATATAGGAGGCGGGGAATCAGAAAGTCTTTCAAAAATATGAGTCCTCGGTGGGGTTTAAGGGGAGCTACCGTGCGTCTGTTGAGTAAATTAAAAAGTATATTTTGGTGGAACCAACTCTGCCATTGCTGTCAAAGTCGACTCGTAGATATACCCATCGATCGCTCATACCTTTAGCTGGCAATTGCTGCTCTCCAACGTTAAATTCTGGTACGGTATTAATAAAACCTTTACCCTTCTTCCTATTACATAGGTGGGAAATAGTAAAGCTTTTATTAGCATGAATTTTAAGGTCTCGGGATTTCAAAAGGGAGTCCGCTATCTTAAGGAGCCTTTGGAAAGCAGATTTCGTGGAGGCTAGGAGGATGAGATCATCCGCAAAGGCTAAAGCCATTAGGCGGATGTCATCAGTAAATTGGTCCCGATATAAGTTTTGTCTATATTTGAAAGAATGTCGTCGTGAACTAGATTAAATAAAACGGGGGACAGAGGATCTCCCTGCCTAACACCCCTAGCTGGCCAAAAATTGCGACACTCTTGTCCAGATTTTATGAGAGTTTTAGATGAGAGGTACAAGCGTTTGATATAATTAATGAATACCTCCGGGTGTCCGCGAGTCCCGAGTGGCCAGAGGACGGAGTTATGACTCACCATGTCGAACGCCTTGCGGAGGTCGATTAAGGCGAGTCTGAGCTCACGTCCCGCAGACTTCGTTAGATTCTCGAAAGTACCATTATAGGGGAGAAACGCTCGCTGGATTGGGAGAAGAGTTCTGGAGGCGTCTAGAAAGAATTTTGTTAAGTGTTCGTTGTAAGTATGAGATAGATAGGGGTCGCAGATCGCTTGGGGATGTGGCATTGTTAATTCTAGGTATGAACGCTAAACGAGCAGTCCCATGGGCTGTGACAATATAACTAATTAATTGTAAGTTAACGGGAGCTTATGGAGGGATGAAAGACAAATCCCGTCCAAGCCTAGTGCTTTAGAAGGTTCGCGGAGAGCTACGTGGGTTTCCTTTAGGAAGATAGGGAGGGGAACCTCGAAGAGATCAGAGTTGGGAGTGTATACGGGGCAAGGGAGTGGTTCAGGGGGTGGTTGTGTCATCGTGTTGGCCCAGTGTTTTACAACTTCGGTGGGTTACATGTTGTGTATGGTGTGTTTGCCGTCTAGCATCTCATGAGCGCGTCTCCGTCAGGTCCGTCTATGAAACAATGCGAAAAGCAGTCCCGTCGACGTTAAATCTTGGCTGAGGGTCAGCCCCAAAACTTTGGCGCGTTGTTCTACCAGCAAAGTCTCACCCACGTATTTCCTACGAAATTTGCGGGAGCGTTTACCATGTCGAATTTTGCGCCAGAAATTGCCGACTTGCGGGGAACTCTCATTTTCTGTTATCATTTGAAAAATCTGCGACTGAATCGCGGTTGCAGAGTATTCTCAAAGTATACGGCGAGACTGCCTTCGGCAGATTACAGTGTGTTGAATGGTTCAAAAGCGGTTTAACAGTGGTAATTTTGAACTGAACGACGGAGCACGCTTAAAACCACTAAAATAACTTTAATACACCGAATTGCAAGCTTAGCTGGGCATAGATGACACGCAAACGCAAGATGAACTCACTGTTCAACTAAACGTGTGCCAAGCAACCGTTTGCGAATGCTTGAAGGATATGGAGAGGGTTCTGAAGATATCAAAGTGAGTCCCACATGAAACGAATGAAGGGCAGCAACAGAACCTTCAAACCACTTGTTGGAGGTTCGAACAGAGGTCATTTTTGCATCGGATCGTGACCGGAGAGAGATAAACAATGGATCTTCTTCGAAAATTCTAAGCGCCAAAAGTCATACTCAGATATTGGCGCAGCAGCGCCGTCGACTGTGAGGCCCAATCGCTTCGGAAAAAAATTGCTCTGTGTTTGGTGGTATCAAAAAGGTGTTGTCTAATATAAATTGCTAAAAACCGGTGAAACCGTCGACGCTGCTCCCTGCAGTTAACAAGAAATCGATTTGAACGAAAAACGACCAGAGTGCAAAATATGTGAAAAAACACGTAAATCATTTTTAGTGGACTTGGCTCCATCCGCTTTTCGCCTCCTCCTCGCATCGCTAGGTCACGCTCTGGCCAAGCAGAAATGTTCTTCGTACGAAAACGTCCGGAAATGGCTAAGCAGTTGCCTCTAAAGATACGGACTTCTACTGGCAAGAAAGCCACAAGTTGCCCGAAAGGTGAGCGCAGTGTATATCTAGCGAGGGCCGTTACTCTGAATAAAATATCGCCACATGCTAGAATAGAATGAGGAACATTTGTGTTTGCTGAAAAAGTCCGATTTAGTATGTATACATTTAGTATATGCAACTATTGTTACGTACTCGACATTGGTTACCCCAGTGGCCGTTTGGTACTTCCAAGTACTTCTGAACACATGCCAACACCCGGTTTTAATTATGCCCACACCTTTTCAACTGTGAATGCAGATAAATAACTAATGAAAAACGGTTCAACTGTTTCACAAGCCTCACCACTTCTAAGCTTATGAGGAAAGTATATCATTGACGTCGAATGAGTTATTGGAACGGAACAAAATTGCAACAAATGTTGCAAAACATAGTTTGCTCGGTAAACAATTCACATGTCCGCACTGCTAGAACTGACAAGCACGTAGGTTATCATCCGTTAAAAGAAACGTGCTGAACCATCTGAACATCTCAAATTGCAAAAGTGCTTGCGATAAGAACCTAACCATTTAGTGCACCCTCACTAAGTCGGGCAGGAACCTTTAGCTCGACGATATGCCTTACTGCTGCATGATGCAACCACCGTAAGACAGATGGTCTTACAGTGTAATGACCATCAGTAAATAGTCTTGGCTCAGTTTTCCCAGTACTTAAATCCGAGATTGCAGAAGATCAACAACCCCTTTCTTGCAATCTTTGCGATGGGGTCAATGAACGGCCACAAGACAAGCACAAAGTATGCATATGATCTGAACCTTGTCGTATTGTTCAATCCACCGTTTGGCAGGTGTTACAACAGCAAGTAAAACAATTCCAGTAGAAACGGCCTCACTTGCTGGTGCTGTGAGGAAAACCGATCGAGACAAATAAACGCGCGACTCCTAAGCATAGCAAAACGCAAACCCGAACATAAGGCTGACGTAAACCACACACGTGCGGCCGAGAGGGGGTGTCTCGGGGTTTACAAATACGCCGGAAACCCTGACATGATTGTAAACTATGGACTGTATTTCTCTCATCATATCACTCACTTGGCTAAACCCACGAAGATCCCTGTTGGTGGTATTTTACGTGGCGTCATTGTAATTGAAATCATGATGGTTATATGCAAAAATTATGGCTACCTACTGTTCACCTGTGTAAAAATCTTGTCTTGTAAAAGATAAACAAATAACGATCAACGTCATATGTTTTCTATAGTGACTGCGGATGAAGCGCTACATAACCATTGCGACGCCTACTTAATAAGTAGTTCAACAAGTTTTTTTTCTTTGTTGATTTACTTAGAATTCAAATTAGAAAATATGATAAATTATTACAAATTAGAATGGACTACGTAGAATTCCTCCCATCGCTGTTGAAAGGGCAACTATTCGACTATTCGAACTCTCAATATGATAGTGATTGGTCTTACAATTTCGTTTAATCGCTTATCCCGTGGAGGTTTACGATGACTCAGTGCCATAATCTGTCACTGTTTTCAACTGGATTATTGAGTCTAAAATAGGTCGCACAAGTACTATAGATAAATCATGCTCAGGGTGCCCAAAAATGGCTGATGATGAAAAAACGTCAAACAGTGCGCAACAATTTTGCCGCAAAAGGACGAATGAAAATTAAGAAGATAGCGGAGGCCTTGGGGTCAGTTTGGATCAGGTGCAATATAACCTGCACGATAACTTGAAGCTTCACTTAAGCAAAGTGGGGGCCACGTTTACTCAATGTCCCTCAGCGTAATTCAGCCAAGATATCGAACAAATCTGCCAAATTTTTGGCACAATTTAGTAACCGCCGATAAACATTGCGTCCATCATTACACTCTAGAAACCTAAGAAACATCTCGCCAATTATGCTGGAGTTGTAGGCCTGCAGCAAAAACTTACTGAGAAATGGTCAGAAAAAGCTTATCCTGCACCTACTAGAGTTGCGGCTAGCATTGCATGGCATAGCAGAACTGACCGGATTTAGGTTCGAACTTATTGAACAACCCCCTCTCTTTTCTTTCCGAACCTCGCTCCGGAGATGAACAACAGTCTCGTTGGAAAGCGTTTTTCAGCAATGAAGAGGTTGTCCAGGTTATTATTATAAAGTTGCTGTGAATGCCTATTTTCAGTTTATCGACACGAAGCTATACTAAGAAGGACATAAATGCTCTGAAAGCTCAATGAGAAGGGTGTATTGTGCTTCTCGGTACAGAGAATAGCGAATGTTGTTTTGAGAAAATGCTTGGTGTTCATCCTAAAAACGTTCTTACAGTGAAAAATACTTCAACGAATCTCCTAAATCTGACACCTAACTGCTCTGCCAAGGTCAGATTTTGGAAGCGGAGGCAAATGATGTGCCAATAGACGTTCGAATAATCAGCCTGTTAGGCCTAGCTGTCACCTACATCGCCTCTCAAACTACATTTGGTTCTAATAGATCAGGCTGTAAATGAACTTGGCGCGTTGGTACCTCACCTGCATAGAGAAAAAGCTAACATTGTCATGTGTTGAATGCTGAAAACGTTGAGAAGTGTGTCTCCAACACCTGGACACACATCACAAAAAGCTTACCTGCTCGAAAACAGTTCAATCGTCAACATTGTCGGCAGATGATGAACGGTTAGCTATAGAACCGTGGGGAGTAACTTATCGTATCAGAAAATGTATGTACACTTGCACTGACTACACATAGAATCTGAGGTTGCTCACTCGAGAGGAGAGAGACGCGTATCCATGTCGTTTTGCGACAAAATCTAGACAAAAAGACGGACAGAGCGCGCACAACCCACGTAACTGCTGCAGCAACCAGACCAACTGAGGCGTCTAGAAGCGTCACAGCGTGTGTTCAAATCCAAAACGAACAGCATATGTACGATCAAACGTGTACTGTTTCGTCAGTCCGAAATTCCGGTTTTGGACCGGCCGGTCTGTATTCTTGGCCTGTCTATTCAACCGAATCCTACGAAACTACACCAGACACCACTCGTAAGTAAGTGCATCCATCCATTCATCGTCCTTTCAGTGATCAGTCGATCCCCGAACTCGCACACTGGCGCACTGGCAACGTGAGAAAGCGTAACCGAGTGACGATGGCATTCACGGCTTGACACGGATCACTCGTTGAACTACCACCACACAACTAACTACAGGAGACACCGCACAATTTGTTGTTCCAAGGACACTCTACGGGTAGATAAAGACAGACTAACAGCCGTGTAACAGCCGTCAGCCAGTGACAACGCCGCCGTTCTGTTCAATAGCGACTGAGGACGCCATGATGTCGTAGGGATCGCGTACCTTTGCTCGAACCGGTCGAACTCATCGAACTGCCCTTCTCTGAAGCTAGATCCGTCATCTTGGCGTCGCGTGGAGCCTAGACGCAACGCTGTGTCTAGACCTCGACACAGGGTCGTCCCAGCAGCGTAAACGTATTCGATACTCGCAATGGCGACAAGGGCAGTGGCCAGAGCTCGATTCGGAGAAAATTCTCTGCGTGACAACGGTGCAGCGACGACAGCCGACGGCCACCCAAGCAAGCATTAATTTACATTCTGTGCAGATAACACTTTCATCGAGTCCTAAACGATCTGATTTGACCCATTATTAGGCGCATGCAAGCACCCGCTGAAAACCGTCCCCTCGAGAGGGCGATAAATGTTCTTTCCGGTGGCCCAAAATTCGCATCCTCGTCCCTACTGCAGTATGCGGTGTGAGTGGATCTTAATGACCTAGTCGTCTTAGAACGACGAAGCCTTGTTTATTTTCAAATTGCATTTTCAAAACTGGCTGTTTTTAGATAGAAGCGTTGTCACTTGTGCTCTGAAACATCATAGACAAATGTCGCTCGTGTATAAATTATACTTTTGAGGCTCATTATAAACTTGTTTAAAAAATAGTGAATTTGCGCTCCACGAGGCACGTATTGAAGGGTTTGCACCCGAATCATATTGTTTTGTCGTTACCTCGCACGGGATTGACAGAGTGGTTGGCGAGATGGTCTAGGAAAGCCGGAGGTAACGTTGCGTTTCACGGTGCTCAGCGTAACGCTTATGGCAAAATTTTCTTTATTCCATGTTTTTACTAAAAAGCTCAGCAGCAAGGTTGAACTACACCGGTACTTTTAAGTCAAAAATAATAAGTATAGCGGAACCAATTTCCTTTTCTAATGGAGGCTATCCAGTCTGTTCAACCTCAGGGCACGGTTGCAAGAATATATATATATATATATATTTTTTTTTTTTTTTTTTTTTTTTTTATATATACATATATATGTGTGTAGTGGAATCACACACACTTATCTCAACCGTGTAACCCAGGTTTGATTCCCTAGACGAGCACTGCCGAGTGTGCAAACGTATTGTAAATGAATAATAATAATAAATTCTTAGCGGCGTTGTACTATCAGGAAAAAATCATCACAATATTTTCTATATATATATAACCCTCCCCGAGCTGGGCAAACCTTTGCCGCGTGGCTGATTTCTTAATCGTCTTCAGAGCCAGGCTGAAGTCGAACCGTGGCATCGTCACCGTCCACGCTTTTTTCAAGGTAGTCATGCATCCGGCTGTCAATCTTAGAGACTTGCCTTTAATTGAACGGGTCCCATACCCAGCGCTTCTTCAGGGCCTCGTAGTGCATGACCGTATGTTCCACGCCGTTTGGTTCTCCAGAGTCATACAGGTATTCTCACTGATTTTACCAATTTAGCTTTGGAACTGCCTGGTTTCAAACAGTACCTGCGCCCTACCATAGGCCATTCGCCGCAAGAGTCCAACCACATCCTAAGGCCCAGAATTAGGCTCTCGGTACACCTAGCATCTCCGTATCTAGATATCCCGTATCAAAATAGTGCTCCAGTAGCTACGCTCAGATTCAGGTTTTTACTCACGAATACCAACCTTCTTTCTTTTGCTAGAAGGTCTTATTGTAACACTCTAGACAAAACTGAAACGAGGTCCGATGGAAGCCATCCGATACCGCTGACAAACCCTGATTGGTAGCGCTCTCTGGGCCGACTTTAGTGCTCTTCTAGCTTCCGTCGTCCGTAGTGCTATGCCCCCCTAAAGAGCGGTGCTTAAGAGCCGGTTATTTGGCAACCGAAGCCAAAGCATCCGGCTTCCCCACTTGTTTCCTAATTTTTGTCATCACATTTTCTTCTATCAGCCTCTTAGATTTAGTGCCGCTGCAATACGGGTGCGAGCATCAGATAGTTGCAGTCTATCCATTCCGCCACCATCGCTGGCCGTGTCTTGCTGGGCCGCTTCGATCCGTTACCACCATGCCAACAGCTCTGCCCCTTCTAAGCAATGATTGATGTTTAGCACCCCGTCACAGATCAGAATCCAGAGGACGGGTCTTAGAATTGAACCTTGTAGGAAGGACCTCGGCAGTAATCCTATACTCACGCCCCTCCTGCAACTGGATCTGGTTAGCATCCAAGTAGGACGAGATTATTCGGCAGAGACATGTAATATATGCTATTCATTGTTAGAACTTCCACGACAATTTTCTAGTTGATCGTGTTTAAGACGCTGTCGGCATCCAAGATTCAAAAGTAGGAGTACATCCTCTGTTTTGGGAGTCTTCGCGGTCTCCCGTCACGCTCGTCCAGAACACCTTTCATCGCCTCCATAGCACTCTCTAGAGCAAACGCAAACGCCCCGTAGGCCCCTGCAGGGCTGTGCCGGGAATAGAGCAGATGCTGTCTCTTGCAGCACGTCCGGCAAAAGCTAAGGTAATTTTCATAGTGATCTGATACAGCGTGCCTTATATGTTACTGTTCACTGCGTCTACCAGTCTTCTTGTGCGAGCGAACTTTTACTTAAGCTAGTTAGAGGTCGATGCGTTTCTCGCCTGCATCGCCTGGCCCCTCCCGCTTCCGTTCTTTCTACCTAGCCAGCTCCGCGTATTTCAATCACAGTACTTACTACCGCGTGCCGCGGTTAGCACAGCTACGAGCTCTCGGAGCTCAGAGCGGATATATCTTTGATCATGCATAGCTAGCTCACTTTGTTTCACAACGCAACCCTCAGTCTGGTTTTCCTTGAAAGACGTAGCAGTCCTTCCGTCAGTATGTATCAATAGGCTATCTATTCTAAAAAATATGCCTTTATACACTTGTGTCGGCTCTCCAACGCCATGCTGGCGTCGCTGAAGTTCCTGGTGATAAGACTCTCGAAAAGCTTCTCTAGAAACCAATTTAACTTCTTCTACGCTCCGATTGGCTGTAAAATCGAATTTGTCGAATTAAACTACTTCGGTCCAGAGGAATACCTGACCTAACCCCCTATTCGCCAAATTGCCAGGCTGTGTTCGGAACTCGTGCACCATATCGTGGTGTTTGGTTTCGCGTCGAACCTGGTTCTCCCTCGCTTTGTGATTCATAAGTTAGGCTCGAATAGCAGACTGAGACCATATATCTCTTCGCGTGCTGTCACCTCCAGTATATAGGCTTCTTCCCTGAGCCTTTCGGATTTTTCTCCAGCCAAAGCATAATCCTTCCCTCCCTGTTGTGAATGAAGCCGCACACCCTTGTCCCGACCTCGTTCAGTCCGATGTAGGCTCTAAGTTCTCAAAGGGTGTCAGACAGAGAGGTTTTGCCTTCCCCTACCCCTAATAAGGCTGTGCATCCTCCTTGCCCCCCGTTACCGATCTCCCTGCTAAAGAGCTCCGCTGAAAGAGCCTCGTACAGATCTTCAAACTTTTGTTGCCACTAATGAAATAATATATATATATATATATATACAAAAGTTGTATACGAAATGTTAACGTAATCCCTTCGAAAGGGTGTGCTTGTCCGCGATCGGGCCGGCGACCTCAGTCGCCAATTATGTTCCACTTCTTCTCGTACAGATCTTCAAACTTTTGCTGCCACTAATGAAATAATTGCGGATATATATATATATATATATATATATATATATATATATATATACATATATATATATACATATAATATATATATATATATATACATATATATACATATAATATATATACACGAAAGTAGTATAGGAAATGTTACCGTAATCCCTTCGAAAGGGTGTGCTTGTTCCGCGATCGGGCCCACCGACGTTAGTCGCCCAGTTATGTTCCACTTCGTCTCGTCTGCGTGTATGTACACATACATAGAAATATTTTTATATGCGCATAGATTTCTAATGTGTTTTATTCCCTTCAAAATAGCTCCTACCTGCTGCAATGCACTTGTGCCGCCTTCGTTTCCACTCTTCGAACATTTAACAGCGTTTTTCGGAATCGAGTTAAGTTACTCCTGCGAATATTTTCTTTATCTCCTCTAGGACAGTGGCAGAACCTACACAGGGTCACTTTGACAGATCTTTTGGAAGGTGCCGGCTCAGGTTTCCGGTGTGAGCATAGCCCTGCTTCGCCAAGCGAGGTCCGCAAACATGTCAAATTCTAACATGGGGACATAGGCACCATAGCCATCCATAACGGTGCCATGAATCTCAACCTCATCGAGCACATCCAGCCATCATTGAAAGTGGGAGGCTAGTACGCATCGTAATCCAATCCTTCCTGACCGCAAGGTGGTCGGAAGTCCGTGGCCTGTCAGAGGTGTGTTCAAGGGTTGCCCTAGACAACGACGACGCTGCCTCGCGTGGGCTTTTTCCTTCGCTCCCGTCGTGTTAAGGTTACCAATAGGTCGCAAGAATGCACGCTCTCTGGTAATAGTCACAAGAAAGAACTCGGTAGAGTTCCGAAACGGCGCTTAGATAACAGATTTGCTCCGACGCTGCGATATTCTATTTGATGATATTTTTGTGATCCATCGTACTTGGCCTCACTCTCGGCACTGTTTATCTCGGCTGTAGGGGTTCAGCAGGGGGACTCCCTGGCTACTCCGCTCTGCCTTGTCTCGTCGTTGAAGACTTGGCCAACTCGCTCGAAAGTTCACTTACTCTTTGGCTTTTGGACGACGGGGTTATCGGAGGGAACACAACCACGGTCTGTGAGGACGTAGGCAGGTTATCCAGTTTCGCTATATGCAGTGGTTAGGAGCTAAACCCAATTAAGTGCGAAGTTCATATTTTTTTCAGTCACAGCACTTATTGCCTCGTTGCATTCGGCAACTAGCGGCGTCGAGCCCTGAACCCCCGGGCAGTCGCGAACTTCCGGTCTACGCTGGAGAGGACTCAGGGTGACACCAATGCACTTTGTAGGGGCCTTCTCTTCACAGTGTGTGGTGAAGAATTAGCAAACGACGTTCGATGGAGCGATTTTTGGAACCGAACTACTTGGGCCGCTCACAGCGCCAGGTCACAAACTGTTTCCTCGTCGGGTGTACGTGCACGCCCTTCCAAGCCCTCAACTGGGTACCATTCTGGTCGACGAGTCTACACGAATATTGGTCGGATCACGAAGCTAGTCTCCCCTCACTCGTGCAGATACGGTCAATCAGGTCGATTCCCTAGTCACCATACTCTCCTGTTCCCTTAGTGCACGCAGAATTGCACGCCACTCAGTCTTGAAAGGGACATTAAGCAGAGTCAGCAAATTACCTCTATGTTTTGGAACCTCATGGTACGACCCTGGCCCCCTTCGGGCAGGGTAAATGCTAGTGTGGGATGCGAGCGCGACCGACTCTTTAGCCCCTCCAGTGGGCATGCGTGTACGGTTTCTTTCATGTCATAGCCTCTTTTATCCACTCCGGCATTTACCTAACTTAAAAGCCATGCAATGCAATTTAAAAGTGGCCGGCCTGGGTCTCGAACCCAGGCCTCCCAAATGCAAGGCAAAGGCTTTGCCACTAAGCCATCTTGCTCGGTTTATATATATATATATATATATATATATATATAGATGGCTGCAAATTATGTATGTATATATACAAGTATATATGCGTACAATACAAATGACAACGCATTAGTTGGTGAAACTAGAACTAAGATTTATGTACTAACAATCTGAGAATTCATCAAACTGCTTTGTACATGTTAACATTTCTTCGAGCCCAGAAGCGGACGGGCTCCGCCCTCCCCCATCCAGTCATGCTAAGATGGGGACTTGCTCAGCATGAATCGTTCTCTCTAAAACGGCGTATTCCCCGATATCGCTCATTCGTTTCTTCCAAACCCCTCTAGTATATACACATCTGTACGTAATTCAGTCAAAGATAAAACAATCGAAATATAAGCTTATCGTATGATATTAATGTAAACCTAGGACGCCGACAATGCGGGCGGCAACAATAAACCGGTTGTTTGTAGCGGGCGGCTGCTACCAGTAGTAACACTGAAAACCTCTACTGCGCACTAGAGGAAGCTCAACAAGTTTAGTTCTTGTTCTTTTCCTCCTCCTTCTGTTCAGTGTCGGCTGTGCTCGAGTCACTTGAGCTGCTGCTTCCAGAGCTGCTGGTTCCAGAGCCGCTCTTCTCTGCAGCCATCTTTCTATAGGCGACTTCGAACAACTTAAGCGACTGCTGCTGCAAATCTTGAGTAGCTTCCTTGATCTGCTCGGGGGTGAGCTCGTCCTTGCGAGAAAGCATCTCGCGTACCTTGGCAACCTTCTCTAGGAGCTGGTCGCATTCTTCCGCCGGCAATTGGTCCTTGTACTCCTTGACCTTGCTCTCAGTGTCGTGCACGATGCCTTCGGCCTGGTTGACGGCTTCGACAACCTCCTTCTTCCTCTTGTCGTCCTCGGCGAAGCGTTCGGCATTCTTGATCATGTTCTCAATTTCGTCCTTCGACAAGCCTCCGCTTGACTGAATCACGATCTGCTGCTCCTTTCCGGTGCCTTTGTCGCGAGCCGACACGTGCACAATGCCGTTGGCATCAATATCAAACGTTACCTCAATCTGAGGCACGCCGCGAGGTGCCGGCGGAATGCCTACCAGCGAAAATTCGCCAAGCAATTTGTTGTGCTCCGCAATATCACGTTCGCCCTGGCACACCTTGATGAGGACCTGTGTTTGGCCGTCGGCGGCCGTCGAGAATACCTGGCTCTTCTTTGTAGGGATTGTGGTGTTGCGATTGATCAGCTTGGCCATCACGCCACCCAATGTTTCGATACCAAGCGACAGAGGAGTCACATCGAGCAGCAGTACGTCGGTAACGTCTCCGGCTAGCACGCCGCCTTGAATTGCAGCGCCTACAGCAACAGCCTCATCCGGATTGACTGCTTTCGAAGGCGTTTTTCCGAAAATCTCCTGAACGGTTTCTTGCACCTTTGGCATGCGGCTCATGCCTCCAACAAGGATTACGTCACCGATGTCTGACTTCTTAACTTCAGCGTCTTGCATAGCCTTGTCGCAAGGACTGATGGTGCGCTTGATGAGGTCGCCAACAAGATTCTCAAACTTGGAACGACTCAACTTAAGATTCATGTGCTTTGGCCCGGAAGCATCCATTGTAAGATAAGGCAGGTTAATATCGGTCTGCACCGCAGATGACAGCTCAATCTTTGCTTTTTCAGCAGCCTCTTTAAGCCGCTGCATTGCCATGGGATCTTTTGTGACATCAACGCCCTGGTCACGCTTGAACTCGTTTGCGAGATAACTAACCAAAGCATTATCAAAGTCTTCTCCGCCAAGGAAGGTATCTCCGTTTGTAGACTTCACCTCGAACACGCCTTTCTGAATCTCTAGTATAGAGATATCGAATGTTCCTCCACCAAGATCGTACACAGCGATAACTTTATCGTCGGTCTTATCCATGCCATAGGCGAGAGCCGCTGCCGTGGGCTCGTTAATCACACGCAAGACATTCAGTCCTGAGATTTGCCCGGCATCCTGCATTGAAAAATGAGAACAAACCACAAAATATCAATGAGCATGTGACAATGCCGCCATTCCTTATGCAAAACATCACTCAAGTAATTACGCTGATGCGACAAGCAATTTGCCTTAATTCATGTAATAAGTTTGCGCTCACTACAACTCAAATTCCAGAGACAATTCCTTGACGTACATATGCAAGGCTAGCCTAAGTCAATTGGCTTCTGTTCCACCCCTATCTATCGACGAAAAAGGGCATCACAAAACGAAGATCATATCTTCAGCCGAACGGCCTCTCTGGCCTGTCTATTTAACCAACCTTTGTAGCCTGACGCTGCGAGTCGTTGAAGTAGGCGGGTACCGTAACGACGGCGTTCTTCACTGGGGTGCTCATATACCCTTCGGCGGTCTCCTTCATCTTCATAAGGACAAATGCTCCGATCTGCGACGGCGAGTACATCTTTCCCTGCGCCTCGACCCAAGCGTCTCCGTTGGATGCCCGGACAATCTTGTATGAGACTGTTTTCATGTCTTTCTGCACTTCGGAGTCGTCGAACTTTCGTCCAATCAGTCGTTTTGTCGCCGACAGTGTGTTGGCAGCGTTGGTCACGGCCTGTCGTTTGGCCGGCATGCCGACAAGACGCTCGCCGTCATTCGTAAACGCCACAACTGATGGTGTTGTGCGCGATCCCTCAGCATTTTCAATTACCTAAGCACAACAATCAATGAGACGTCGACTTTCACATTAGATTGGATTTGCATTTCGATAGAGGAGTCATTCACTCTGCGCATATATGACCTGACTAAGCTTTCTGAGATGTATGTAGGCACGAAGAACCGCTACACGCATAGCGTGATAGAGCCGTCGCAACATTAAAAGACAACGCTAATTACAACGAAAAATCTAACAAAAATGTTTAGTTTAGGGGAATATTTTATATCCGCGCAATCGGAATCTCATTATTATTATTATCATAACTGAGTGGTCACCAACACTCCAGCAATAATCATAGAAGCAATATTGTAAATATTATATAATCAATATTCTAGTAAATGTGATACTTGAAGATATGAATGATGATTAAAATAAACCCGTGTCAAAGCAAATTAACTTATTATATATGTATAAAGCCATCAATGTAACACACCTTCGGTTGTTTGCCTTCCATCACGGCGACGCACGAGTTCGTCGTGCCAAGATCGATACCAATAACGGCGCCCTTCACCTGACTGTTCGACTTGTGTCGAACTGACAAGCGGCTGCCTGCCAAACGGTACATAGCTGGTATCGTCTGAGCACTGCCGGCGCTTCCTGTCGACGAACAGAAGAAAAAGAAGAGGAACAACAGAAAATGGACAGAGTCAAAACTAGTTATATCGAAACTGTCGAAACAAACCAACGTCTTCACATATGTTAACGACAGGCACATGGAAGACATCTGGAAACATCTGCTGCAGCAGCAACAACAACACAAATAGTAATGACTGTAACAAAAAAGAAAAGTAAGCCAACTACAAGTCCCAAAACAGTAAACAAGTAAATACAATTAATTGGCTACTAAATGTAGGAAATGACTTCTCTAACCAGAAAAAAAAGTTTAGATGAGCCGACAGTACGTCACTCAAGTATGTACGATTCAACGTACAGACGTAAAAGGGTAAGTGTTGTTCATGCAACTTGACGTGTTGCTGAAGTCTGTTATCTGCATGCAATCAGCTTGCCTACACAAGTATCATTTCAAGCTTAATCGCACGTTCAGGTTGTGTTCTGGCTCTACGGGTATTGAAGTTTAAGACGCCAGACTTCTTAGTAAACAAGAAAGGATATATATATCCCACCCGGCTCACTTGGTTATTTAGCTTACATATATATGTGTGTATGTGGATGCGTGTATTTGGATAGATGTGTCGGTGTGTGACCGTGTAGTATCTATGAAGTTTGTTTGATCGGTATTAGGCACTGAGGACCTGACGTGCCAGCCTGATGCCAGCCTGACGGCGATGATGAGAAGAAAGAACAAACAAGAGGGAAGAGCTGACACATAAGGTTGCTTCGTTGAGGAAAAGAACAAAGAAAAAATAAACAAAGAGAAGAAGAGACCACCTAGGCGCCACGAAGACGCGCTTGCCATGTCGCGCGCGTGCAAATATCGATCGCTGTAGATCACTGCTGTAGTAATGTGTGCTTGCGTGCGTGCAGAGCGATGCACAAGGTAGGTGCAACGCTGCGCCGCGCCTAAAAGTTCATGTACATGAATGGAATTAATACATGGATGTGCATGAGGAGGCAGAATACATGGATGTGCATGGTTCTAGTTGACGGTGGTAGGGGCGGGGCGGCCGGGGCGGGGGAGCCGGAGGAACGGGAAAGGGGACGCATGAATGCAAGCAGAGTAAATGACACATATGCGCGAATGTACGGGGCGGGGCAGGGGTGGGGCAGGGGCGGGGCAGAGGTTGGGGGGAGGGAGATACAGGTGGGGGCAGGACCCAAGGAAACTGGTGGGCACGCAGGCCAATGTGCAGAGAGATGGACAATGTCCATGTGTCCACGTGACTGCAGAACGAAACTTCAGACGAGGTGGTCGGGCTGAAGGAGAACACAAGAGTTTACTATAGGTCGATCCATAGATGATCGATAGATAGATAGATCCATAGATGTGGTATGATACATATCGATACATAACGTTGTTCAGACGCGTGTCTGCTCTAAAAAGTATCCGTCTGTCATCTGTATGCCTGTCTGTTTGTATGTATGTGCACATGTGAGTGCTCAGGGTGCTTGGTGATGGCGTAAGGTGCGTGGCGTTTTCATGTGCGTTGCTTCTGCCACGGCTACGGATAATGCAGCGAGCCGGTCGCAAGCTACAGCCGCAAGCGGCAGCTGGAGATGCAGCCTGGGCCTTGCCCTGAACTACGTTCGCGCACGCGCTAATGTCGATGCTTTAATCAATCAATCAACCAAACTTCAATCAAATGCTTGTACGCCATGCATGATATTATTTCAGCGAATCGTCATCGACCTTACACAAACGGCGCGCTACTTGACGCGATTGAAGAGAATAAGGTAAGGACTGAGCACGGTCGCCGAACATCCGCGCACATGCGACGTTATTCCACCGCTCATATATATATATATATATATATACGCACACACACACGCTTACACACACTGACGTCATTCACGAATTAGCCCTACCGGTGTCACTATATATATATATATATATATATATGCAAAGTGCACATTTGCGAACACGACACGACTCACTTGAGGCAGATAGCTCGATACGTTAGTAATGTGTATCTTGATTCAAATATATATGTATATATATATATATATATATATATATATATATATACATTACTACTATAACCACAACCTCTACCATTGCCACTCAAATTAGACTCGCACGCATGCTTGGCCAGGCCCCAGCTTTAGCCATACACAATCATGGCGAATGCACACGGCATGCACCAGATTAAAAATCGTCTACTACTGATGATGATGAGTCAAAGAGCAAATTGGCTCCCTCCGACATTGCGCGAACGCGCAAATCGAAACGATGCGCGCATGGGGCGCGGAGACACACGCATGCATGCATGCATACAGGAATAAACGCACGCCTCACAAAGACCACATAAATGCGCAATATCTAGGTATTCGCGCACTACCGGCGTCGTTTGTTTCGATCGTCGTCGTCTTCGATACCTATGAATAATAGATGATGACTATATATATATATATATATATATATATATATATATATAGTACAGTTAGCCAGTTAGCATCGCGCGTCGCGCGCGCACTCAAGCCTACCTTTGATGCAGATCGAACTGCCGACTGTCGAGCCGAGCTGGCCGAGCATTCCTCCGATTCGAAGCATCGCAATCGGATTATATGATCTTCTAATCGAGAGTCGTCAGTATCAAGGCGTCGCAAGCAGTCGCGCTGCTGGTAATGTCTTCGTCGTCCGTCAGCGTCGTCGGCGTCGTCACGAGAACAACACGAGGTCGGGCAGTTCAACCCGAAACCCAACTCAATCAAAGGGTGCTCCGCGGTGCGGTGCGTCTGATGAAACCTTTGATCGATGTTCGACGATTCACTGAAGCTGATGAAATCGATGCGACGAAGCTGGTGCTGACGATGACGATGATTCTGATGATGATAATGACGCCGTTGTCGTCGGGTCGACAGAACTCCCTATTAGCGAGGCAACGGGGCAGCAGACAGAAACCGATCGATGGGAGATGCGATGCGATGCGTCGTGTGGACGAGCCCAGCGCGAACAAGACAATGATGGCGTAAGAGAGCACTGGTGCTTTTGCTGCGCCGGTCGGGGTGCTGGTGGAAGCGGCAGCAGCAGCCAGCAGCGGCGGCAACAGCAATAGCAGTAGATAGAGAAATGGGTAGTAGTCGCGACTGACTACGAGCTCTCAGCAGCAGCACCACACACGTGCTACGTACGACAATGTCTGTCCACTTAAATGATGAATTCACAATGGCGGCCGCGCTGCCGCCGCGTTGCCGACGAATCTGCGTCGAGAGGAGAAGCTTCGCTGAGGACCCCGCTGTGGCCGGTCGTCCAGATATGCCGCCCGCCGTGTTGATGTGCCACCGTCGCCGGCGGCGTCACACAATGATGACAACAACCTATGTAAAGCCAGTTTAGGTCAAATACTTTCGGAACTAACTCTCAGCCAAGAGTTAACGTCCATAGACCTGCTGTTCACATTGCTCTATAGACGGACCGCCACAAATACAAATCAGTGCAACGGTGGGGCTCGAACCCGCGCACCTCCTATGTGTCTCCTCCGGTCGCGAGGGATCCAATTTAGATCAGCGTCAAATTAATCGAGCCCGGTGGTGGGGTGGGTGCATTCGTCTGCGCCTTCGTCGCGACCCGAGGTGCGCCCCCGGCACATAGCAGGTGCGCGGGTTCGAGCCCCACCGATGCACCGATTTGTATTTATTACGGGGGGGGGCGAGGGCGGGGCGGGGGTCCGTCTATGAACAGCAATGCGAGAAGCAGTCCCGCGGACGTTAAATCTTGGCTGGGGTTCAGCGCCCGAAATATTGACTGAATGGTCGACTTGATTTATTACGGAGGTCCGTTTATGAACAGCAATGCGAAAAAACAGTTCCGTGAACGTACAATCTTGGCTCGGGTTCAGCGCCCGAAACAGAGGACGTCAGAAGATTGATTGTAGAATGGGCAGATATATAGACAATTGATTTATTTTGTCAGTGATTTTGATGAATTGCTTTCAGGTATTCGCTCGCACTATTCTAGATATTGTTATCGCCACACAGCAATAACAACATTACAACAACAGCAACACCGGTCAAAACTCTACGAGCCGCCCTGATACTCGGCTTTCGAGTTTTTGTTTTCCGCCGCGCTGAGGCGAACGCAAGGAGGGAGGGAGGGAAAGAGAGGGACACTAAGTGAAGCTTCTATGCCAACGGTGACCTCGAATCTGACCGTAGAAAATGCTCGAACTGTCGTGCCCCATTGTGAGGAGGCTAATGTCGGCGCCGCTGCGATACGCTGCGGATAATTTCGTCCTGCAATTTTTGTCTTATGGATATTGCCGATCGGCCAGCATTCATTGTGGTTCCATACTGTAAAAGACGTGTTGACAGTTTTCTATTTTCAAATAAACGTATGTTAATATAATAATAATAATAATAATAATTATCAAGGATTGCTTTGGCCGCTTCGCCAATTCGTCAACCAGAGCAGCAACAAAACGAGATACGACTAACTCCCGCCGTCTAGGTGAGGAACACCATCCGAAACACTGTACGACGCATTCGTGACAGCAACAGCCATCAACAGCAGCGGCAGCACTTTCGAAGCAGTGCTCGACAATTTCGAGTTTAAGAAAGGCTTCTAGTTTCAAACAGGTTTCGCTGCTGCCTGCCGCTGGTTCTCTGACGACGACGACGACGACGACATGTGGTGTGCACGCAACCTTTTCTTTTCTAAAAACAAAAAACAAAAAACAAATACTAATCAAAAGCACCAACAGCAACTGCTACCACAATCGCAGCAGCAGCAGCACGTCGAGCCAATCCGGCTCGTTGGCGGGCATCGATTCAAATATGGCCAATTCAAATTTTGGCGCGCTTGCCCCGACGACGACGGCGGCGGCGGCGGCGGCGGGCGGGCGGTTGAGTGAGCCTCATCTAGCCGCTACTACTCGCCGCTACCTCCGCCGCCGCCGCCTGCCCGGGAGGACTAAACGTGCGGTTGACGAGCGGCGACCGTGGTAGTTGGTGATCGTTGTCATTATCATCGTCGTCTTCTTCTTTTTCTACTACTACTACTACGACTACTACTACTACTTCTTTTTCGTCTACTATTTCTAATACTACTTCTACTCACGTCAAGTAGTAGAGTACAAAGTACAACGCGATGGTAGCCGCCGCTGCCACCGCCATCTCCACCGACAATGACGACATGATTGTTGGCGGGGTTTAGGCGCTTAGCTGCTCGACAACAACAACAACAACAACAACAACAACAACAACCCTGAAACAAAGACCCCTGGTCTGGTCGGGTCGGGCCGTTCATCTCTGCCAACCCGGCGCAGCAGCACTTCTGCCGATGCTGAACGGAAAAATCAAGAGAAAGATGGCCCATACATAGGTTGAACGAACGAACGAACGAACGGACGGACGGACCGGAGGACGGCCTGCCTGCCTGATGAAAAGTAGATGGGAGAATTGAGACGGTATGTGTTGTGCTGCTACTGCATAGGCTGCATAGACCGTTGCTTGCTGCATAGGCTGCTGATTGTGATTGGCGATCTAGAGATGTATGTTACCAATACGTCTCTCTTTCTCTCTCTCTCTCTCTCGCTCTCTCGCTGGCTCGTCCGTTCTCTGCTGGTTATGGATGTCATATGAGCAGAAATAGGAGCAGCAGCAGCAGCAGCGACAGTGGTGTTATTATTGTTTAGTGGTGTTGGTGATAATAGTGCTGGTGGTGGTGGTGGTGATATGGTGATCAATCAAGCATGTTGATTGATGATGGTGATTTTCATCATCATCATCATCGTCACCATCATTCATCAGTCATTAGTTGTTGTCGTAGACGTTGTCAAATAGATGATGATAATGATGGTGGTGGTGGTTGTCAGAATGTCGCTGGTCGTTGTGGTGGTGTTGTTGTTGTTGTCCTCGTCGCCGCCGCCGCCGCCGCAGTGGTAATTGTCATCGTTGAGAAAAGTGTAGTTGTTGTTGTTGTTGTTGTGGTTTTTGTTATTGTGTTGTTGTTGTTGTTGTTGTTGTTATTGTTGCTAAACAAGATAATAATCCTCAGCGTCGCCGTCTGAGACGGACCGCTGGCTGGACTAACTAACTGAGTGGTGTGTCAACTAATCTTGCCACCGTCGATCCCTATTGCTAGCAGCGACGACGACGACAATTTGCTTCTTGCACGATTGGTTGGTATTTCTGTAGGTAGTTAGACCGCTGCTAATAATGCCGCCCATGTTGCTGGTGTTGTTGTTGTTGTTGTTGTTGTTGCTGCCGCAGTGGCGGCGACTGCAGATACTGCAGTTATTGATGCTATTGTTGTTGTTGTTGTTGCTGCTGCTGTTGTTGAATAGATAGATGAAACTGGTGAGTTCTGAAAATAATCAAGAAGACCAGCCCACTTCATCCCACCGAATCGAGGAGCTGGAACGGTGACGAGGTCTGCTCGCCTGGTGAAGAGGTTCTGTCTATCGACAGCGGTGTGACAGCGGTGGTGACAGTGCGGGTGTTGGTGTTGGTGTTGGTGGTGATAATGTCGATGATGATAATGGTCCATGACCCTGCCGTCGCCTCAAAGTGAACTCATGAAATCACAATCGCATACATACTCATCATCTAGTCTAGTCCGTCTATCTATCTATCTATCTACCTATCTATTATCTATGTATCTATTGATCTACATCTACAAACATTCTCCCTCTTCCCACTCTACCATCGACAACTACCACGATTACCACTAGTACGTTTACGCCGAGTACTCATCATCAGCCTCATCGTCACCGTATATTCCTTCTATTTCTGCTGCTGCTGCTGCTGGAGATCTATTCATAATACTATTGTCGCTGGTTTGATGCTGTTGTGGCGGCTGCTGCTGCTGTTGTTGTTGTTGTTCTAGGTGATGTTGTTGTTGTTGTAGGCGGTGTTGTTGTTGTTGCTACTGCTGTAGGTGGTGTTGTTTTTCTTGTTGATATTGTTGTTGTTGTTGTTGCCGTCGTCGTCGTCGTCGTTGTCATTGGTCAGCGTTCAGTGGTGTTCCTCCGATCAGCAGGCTCTCTCTTCCTCTCGCAGACTTTTCTAGTTGATCTGTCTGTGGGCCGTGTTGTTGCGCCCTGTGTGTTTAGTCGTCGACTGGGCGCTCCGATCTGGCGTAATCTTCAACTTGCTGTTTTGGTGTAGATCTTGCTTAGGATTGTTGGGTTGGTGCTGTTGCTGCGGCTGCGGCTGCTGCTCGCTGCTACTGAACTGAGCCTAGTGAATAAATGTGCTTTTCTACAAATACACAAGCAGTTCTACAAATTACTACTGCACTACGACGACTACTACGACTACTTCTACTACTAGAACGCCAAGAACGACTCCGAGGCTGAGTTTGTCTTGCTTGTGGGTGTGTTCTGCAGGCGGCTGGATGCCGACATCAGCGGTGAGGCTCGGTGAGGTTGTTCTGTTCCTCTCACCGCCTCCGCCCTAAAGCCCTTGAGCCCTCGAGCCCTCGAGCTCGTCTTTCAGCCGAGTACTTTGCAGTCAGCAAGCTGTGGAACATCTTCAGACGTCGTCCAGCGTCAGAATTGGTCTTTGTTCGTCCGTCATTTATCGTCGTCGAGATGTCGTCGTCGTCGTCGCTATTTGTTGTTCTTGTGCAGCGGGAACAGTGGCGGCGCTGGCGCCGGCCTTAACAGCAGAAACAACGGCGACATCAACGTCAATGAGGACGACGACGACGACGACGACAACAACAACAACATCATCATCACAATCACCATCATTGTGGTCATCATTATTGGCACAATTATCATCATCGTCGTCGCCGCCATCGCCATCAGCATTATGGTGATAATGAGAATGGTGACGATCCATCATGGTCCCTTGCCAAACGATCCCATTGATTCTCTTGCTGCTGCTGCTGCTGTTACTGCTGTCCTGCTACCACTACCCGTACCACCATCACGAGTCCTGAATAAACTATTCCTCCCTCACCAGCACCAGCTCGATCTTCACCTTCACCTCACCACCATCAGCAGCAGCAACAGCCCTGCTGGACCCCACAACACCCAGACAGCCCCCAGAGAGCGACGACCGCCACCCCCGCTGCCGGCTGACGGGCCTGCTGCCGGTCCATGGGCGCTAAAGTCTACAGTCGACGTACTTTGACGTATCCTGTGCTCTAAATTCTTATCCTGTGCTCTGCTGTTGCTGCCTACTACTACTTCTAATGCTTCTGACGACGCTTGTGTTGCTTCTACTACCGACACTACATCTGCGCTTCGAGCTGTAACTGCTACAGCATCAGCAACAACAACAACAACAATAACAGCATCAGCGACAACATCAGCAATAACAAATACAGCAACAACAACAGCATCAGCTACAGCAATAGCAAGAACAACAGCATCAGCAACAACAATCACCCCAGCAGCAAGATCCAGCTATACAGTACGTAGGCTGCTAGCTCGGGTTGACTGGCCACAACGGAGGCCTAACTAATAGTAGTAGTAGTAGTAGTACGCATCGATCGAACGATGAGCCCTCCAGCCAGCTAACCAACCGTGATTGATGGACGGTTTGACTAAATCAGTTCGTGAATAAGTGAGTGAGCGAGCGAGCAAATTATTCATGACTTGTACGTAAATTCTGGATACACGGATGATTGTCCATGAGTGTCGCTGCAGAGAACCGTCACTCTGTACTAGCTTGTTGTTGTTGTTGTTGTTGTTGTTGTTGCTGTTGCTGTTATTGATGGTGTTGCTGTTACTATGGTTGTTGTAGATATTGTTGCTCTTACTGTTGTTGTTGTTGTTGTTGTGTTTATTGTTGCACATCTTCGGCTCTGCCTTTGTCTTTACCATCACTGATCGTCGTCGTAGTCGTCATTATCGTCGTGTTGTCGTTGTGGTTGTTGTTGTTCTCGCTCTCTTTCGTCCCCGTATTGGTGATCATTGTGAAGCTGGTGTTAGTTGCAAATGCGCCGATTCCTCAGATTGCTTATGGAAGGGTATGTGTTACACGTCTCTCTGCCTGTCTGCCTAACTCATGGCTGGCTAGATGAGATGAGATGAGTAAGTGAATGGATGGTGGTGAATATGAGTCGTGGTCTCCGATGATGACGATGGTGGTGATGGCCGTGGTGGTCGTGTTTGCTAGTGATTCTAATTCTTGTAGTTAGTGGCAGGAGAGTGGAGAAGTGGTAGTATGATTTGTATTTTAATTATTCTTGTTGTTACGACTATTACTACTACTACTACTACTACTATTACTATTATTACAGCTGTTATGCACATCGCCTGCAGCCTGCCAGGCAATCAACCAATCAGACAGACCAGTCCAACTGCTCGCTGTGGCCGCAAGTAAGCGAAGTACTCATGATGAGTTTTGATGCGAATGCGAGAGTGGGTGCTGCGTTCGAGTGTCGAGTGAGACAAGTGAAGGGTCAGCTATAGTCTCACCATTGAGTGAAGAAAATCAGCTATAGCCTCACCATTGATGCATCCAGAGATATTTAGGTAGATATATATATATTGAGACAGCCAGATGTATCTACGCCTCTCCTGTGCTATGCATCGACAGTGGCTCGATCAAATTAAAGGCTGCAGATGATTCACTGATTGGTTGATTGATTGGTGGATTGATGATGATCGATTGAGAAATGGACTGTCTAACTCAAACGGAAACAAGCGATTGTAGACCAGAGTTGTATGAATATGAATGAATGAGTGAGTGAGTCGCCGCCAAATAGTCATCAATCGAGCTCGTGTCCATCGTCATTAATCAGTGTTGTTGTGGTGTGGTGCTCCTCATCGTGGTCATCGTTGACGTTGTGTTTACAATTATTTCGATTGTCGGATAGATTGTCGGCTCGCTCATGTGTTGTTCATAGTTTGTAACTTGGCTGTTGTTGCTGTTGTTGTTGTAGTAGTAGTAGTAGTAGTTTGTTGTTTTTTGTTGTTGTTGTTGTTGTCGTCGTCGACATCGAAATTGACGTCATTGTGGTGGTGGTGGTATTGGTGCAGTTGCTATAAGCTAATGCGGTTGCTAATTACGATGACCGTGGTGATTCTGAGGTATGGTCAAGGACCAACGACTGCCACCATACTACCAATACCTCCACCAATACCACCGTGACCACCACGTTGGTCAGCGTTCCAGAATTAAACAGTACGCAGTCCACCAGACAGGTGGCTGGTGCAGCAGCTTGTGGCTGTGTGACTTCACCGGTCCAGGTGAAGCTTCAATGAAGTGCGGCCACGACGAGATCTTCTGCTGCTGCTGCTTCTGAGCTTCTGTGGGGTCACCGCCCCCGTCTGGCGTGTTGACGTTGTCGGCGATTGTTGTTGTTGTTGTTGTTGTTATTGCTGTTGGTGTTTACTGTTGCTTCTGCTGTCATTATTGTTGTTCTTGTTGCTGCTGTTGTTGTTGCTTTCTGCTGTCATTATTGTTGTTCTTGTTGCTGTTGTCGCCGTCAAGCCATGCTTCTTGGCAGACCGACAGGCAGATAGATAGACAGACAGACTGGAATGCAAAGATGAACGGATTTCTTTGCTTGCCCCTATTATAGCTGGCTGGATCGGTGGCCAGCAACATCGGACAACTAACTGCAAGATCAGATCGGCGACAGCAGCGAGCAGAAAACAAGACAACAAACACCACGGGACGACATAAGAAGAAAAAAGGCGTATTACGACTGACCGATCAGTCCCTCCCAACCAACCAACGAACCAACGAGCCAGCTAGCCAGCTAGCCAGCCAGCCAGCCGTCTCCTTGTAGGAGATGATTTCCTCGTACCGCCCTACATTCCGCTCTGCATTCGCTGGTTTTCTCCATCGCTGTCTCTTGTTCTCGCCTCGATCGGCTCGATGTCGGCTTACCAAAACAAATAATACTAGTACACATTCTACTACACTACGTACAGTGGGTGGGTGGGTGGTGGTTGGGTAAGGTGATTGGTGGTGCATTCTCAGTTGGGTATAGCGGCGTCGATAGCGGTCAGATAGATACCTATATAGGTGGACATATAGATGGATGGTCGCTGATTCGGCGATTCGTCAAGGGTGCGCTCCGTACCCAACATGAACAGTCGTCCATGTCGTTTTGCGACCGAGTGAGTGCGTACTTGTGTGTGAGTGTCGGGTGCCTGGACGCTGCCTGGACAACAGAACCGAGAACCGAGAAACAAGCCCGATGTCGAGAAACTAAGACCTGCGGCTGCTGATGCTGTTGTTGCTGGTGCTCACAACAGAGCAGCAACACCCGAGGGTACATACAAGGATCCCTATCTCTCTCCCCCCCATTCCCCCTATCTTGGCTTCGCCCGATTTGCTTGGTTGGTACTTACTCTACTAGGTTTCCAACACCCTAGTACATATAGTCTTGTATATCGCTATACTATAGACTTGGGCATGTCGCAAAACGCATGGGTAAAACGCGCAAAACGCACGCATGTCGCCGCAGGTCCGCCTTACCAGGCGACGCCGGCGTTGGTGACAGGCGTACGTATTTCGACGAATTGTTTTGACGGCGAATGCGGACTGATGCATCCGCATATCTAAATGATGATGATGATAGTGATGGTGATGATGACAATGAATGAACCAAAACGTACGAAACTCAAAAAGCAGCAATGGTAGTATTTGTTGTTGTTATTGTTGTCGTCGTAGTAGTAGGACGTGCATGGACGTGTAACAACATAATTAAGCAAGATTGTCGTAGGGTTGTTGTAACGTAAGGTCCCCCCCCTCCGTCGATCCACTCGATGGTGCAGCTGCAGAGTATGCGATGTACCTGATCTATGGGCCTAGATGGACCCTAGGACCTAGGAGTATGGCACTAATCTCGGATGGCTCAATGGCTCGATTCGAAGTAAGAAATCACGTGGAGGTGACTGACCTAATCATGGATGACTGAAGATGGAATTGTTGGTGTTGTTATTGCTATCGACGCTGCCACTGCCGCTGCTGACGTCGTTGTGGCGCTGCAGAACAACTTCGCTTCACGCGACTTCAGACAGAGCCACATACACACACACACACGATCAAGAAGAATAAAATGGAAAAACGTGGAAGAAGGAAGGGAAAGGACAAGAAGAAAAAGATTAAAAATAAATCGAACAACTACAAAACAACAAGAACTGCCTCTACTGATACTGCTGCTACAACAACAACAACATCAAAAACAACAACAACAATAACAAGCAGTTCAGCTATACTGTCAAACGTGGTGGCTCGTTCCATCACCAAGTGCTCATTGGTCGATGCATCGCGTCTTGTTCAACGGCATTATCAGCATTACCGTCGACTCATCGACAGAGTTTCAGTCTTTATCGTCATATAATAATGTCTGCAACTGAAGATCATTCATCCTCTTTGCTCCGTTCGGTATGATCGATTTGGCTTGCTCTATTGATATCGCGCTCTGGTGCTGCTCTTATCGCGTCACAGGGGGCTCATATCGGCTTCCAACAGAAGAACAGTCTCTCGTCTGTCTATATCTCGGTCCGCTCGGTGGGTCAAAGGATTGTCAGGAATACGTCCATGCATCGTCCTGTTTTCCGCTTCTCGTTGATTTTCTCGGTTATGGTGGTTGTCATTTATAGACGGTGGTCATGATGCTGATGGTGGATGTGTTGTTCTGTGTGTTCGAGATGATTCCTTCTGGATGACCCCGAAACCACCAAGGGGCAGAGCGTTGAGAAAGCAACGTGCTCAGACCATCGGATCATACGACGGCAATGTGCGTGGGACGTGGCGAGGAGGTGTTTGGTGCCGTTGCGGGGGTATTTGGTACTGTAGCGGGGGTATTTGGTACTGTAGCGGGGGTATTTGGTACTGTTGCGGGGGTATTTGGTACCGTTGCGGGGGTATTTGGTACCGTTGCGGGGGTATTTGGTACTGTGGCGGGGGTATTTGGTACTGTTGCAGGGGTATTTTGGTGTGATGTTGCAGGGTACTTGGTGCCGCTACGACAGAAGCTGACAGGTTGAGTGAACGCTATTCAGCCATCAAGATAAGGGTCCTGCAGGGGGACCTGGCCGAAAAGTTCTGGAAAGATTCCGGACTGTGGGGTGGCAGTGTTCGATATACGAAGCAAGCAAGCAAGCAAGGATGAGGGAGAAGAAAAAGAAGAACCTATCCGACAAGGCTATGAGGTCGCATGTGACGATGCAGCAGGCATTTTTAATGAGACGACGACGTACATCAGTAAACATCAGCAAGAATGACCTGCTCCTTTCAATGGGGTAGTTTCGGCGCTAGCCAGCGTCGAAGTTCATCTCTTCGTGTCAGACAGAATAGTATAGCTCCTCGTTTTGCTCGTTTAGTAGCGGTTTGGCTGCGGTTTCGGTTGAGCGTTCAGTGACGTTGACGCTGTTTATTTGTGGGGCAGCTTCTACTTTGTGGTTTGTTGACACCAATAGCTACTGCTTGTTACTGGGTTTTATTGCTGTTGTTGTTATTGTTGCTGTTGCTGTTGTTGTTGTTCTATTGTGTTAAGAACGCCGCCGTGCCCGTAATTATCCGGCTACTTAGCTGCACAGTTGCTTTACAGTGAGTGGATGCGATAGATGTAAGTCAAAGCCGACGACCAACCACTGCGGCAGTTACAACCCGCACGAATCCGGCGCCGTCCCAATTGGGCGGCCGAATTCCATGTTGACAGCGTGGTCGATGCTGGTTGGCTTTTCGTCGTTGACAAGGTGTCCATCTTACATATGCATATATATATGCATATATATGTATATATATATATATATATATATATATATATATATCGTGTACGGATTTGTCGTTAAGCGGGACGATAGCAGTGACAAATATGAACGAGTGAGATCAGTTGCACAGTATGTGTAATGTTGTATATATATATATAATTCTAGTAAATATAGCAAATCCGATGGCCGATTGATCTTCGGCTATGCGGCTTCCTGTTATTGCGGCACGCCAAGACGCATTTTTCTAGAACTCACGTTGGTTAACGGCGTCATTAGCGCTGTACATTCGTTGATTTTTCACACAAACATATATGTATTATGCATTGCATTCGTGCATGTGTGGTGTATACTTGTTTTGGCCATCGGGAAGAGTTCGGGAATGCATGATTCACATTCCTGCGTGTATTCGTCCCTATCCTCCGAGCCTGGACAATGCCTAGTGCATCAGTGCCCAGAGCTTCACTGGTTATTTATGTCAAGCGTGTGAACGTGTTTACGATTATATAGATAATATTGTGATGATTTATTAATAATTTACAATACGTTTGCACACTCGGCAGTGCTCGCCTATATATATATATATACATACACATATGTAGGTAAAACTTTGAATTCGAATGTATATATGCGTGTGGGGCAGAGAGGATCAGAAACATTGGATATTTCAGAGTTGGGGTGAGGTACTGTCGTCAGGGAGAATATCAGTCACTCTGCAGTGTCTGGCTGGCTGACTAGCTTCATGGAAGCGCACCCGGAACAGACCTCCCAACGTTCATGCTCATCGCCTTCGAAGTATAATTGTTCGATAACCGTTGGCATTAAATTGTATCTGATCCTGATGACACACCTCTGCAACACCACGCTGATCTCTTCTAGAAGGCTCTACCACATCTAGATCCATAAGTCGATTCATCTACTTAACAACTTACTCGTCTATGACAGACTACTGTCTTGGAGGTCCCTAAGCCTAGAGATTGACGAACGTCACCGACAAGAGCTACCGCAGTAGAGCATATTAAGCGTGAAAGCCACAGCGATCTCGTACGAATAACTTGTCTTACTCATACAAGTGCTGCTTCTTGCGTATCCGATCCGAGCTAGCTTCCGTTGGTCAACATAAGTGGAGCAAGAAGACTGCCGTTTGGCGGTGAATATTCAGTCGCTTTATCGACCTTAGTAATTGTTTTTTTATGTTGTTCTTTTTTTCTCACTTACTAACAAACGTGCGATTGACGTCGTTGACGCGGGGGCTTGCTCCATCCCGTCCACCTACAGCGTGTGACTTTCCGAGTTTCGCGTGTTTTCCGGGCAACTTTCAACTATGCGCCCGCCCGTTTGTGATCGGCAGGCAAAATAAACACATGAACGTTTGAATATCACATTTGCTCTTTTACTCGTTGGCGGACGAGGCCATACATACCAGACGATAGATTCGTCGCTCTCGTACGCATGCTTTCGCTGGCAGTCGCCGGTTCGCCTACTAATTGGCATACAACAGCAGACGTTAAAAAGAGTTCCTTACTAAGAACATACTTTCAAATATATATATATATATATATATATATATATATATATTATTTTTTAACGACAATGTATGTGCTTATGCATAAACTAAAATATTTTATGCGTATTTATATCCATCCATATGTGTGTATACGACGATCTCTCTTTTGCTATACGCCACCGAACTTACAATTCGGACTGTTTCTTCGACAGGTGACTGAGGATCGTTTTCGCTATTGTTTTTCCCGCTGCTGCTGCTGCCGCCGCCATCGACGTCGCTAGTCAGGTGTTCTAGGCTGAACGCGCGCAACGCGTGCAGTGGCCGGCTGGCTCGCTGGCCGGCCGGTATTGATGCGGTTCGATCCACGACGACACGCGCTGTCGTCCCCAGACGACTTCACCTTGATTCGCGTCGGTTGACGCGAGCCTCAACCGACTCTCTCCTCACCATCACATCATCATTATCATAGTCACCATCATTTTCTTGTTCTTATTGAAGTCAAGGCTGGATACTGTCAGTACTGGTACAATTTGCTGAGAGTTCTGCTGCTGCTGGTGCTGCTGTTGGAGCTGCGTGCTGCTTCTGGAGCTGGTACCGCGACGGCGTCGTGAGCCTTCGTTGCAAGCTTAGCAACGCTAGAGCGTCCCAGGTCCCGTTAACGCCGCCGTGGACGACATCATGGACGAGTCATCAACAGGTTCTGTCGACGACCTGTACAGTGGGCTGTCAGTAGGCCCCGCCGTCATGAGGTCGTCCACTTCGACGACAATGTCATTATTGTCGTCATCTTCAGCAGCAGCAGCGGCGGCGGCGACCGGGGCGACCGGCAATTCGGCAGCAAGCGGGGGCCGTGGCTGTAACAACAACAACAGCAGCAGCAAAAGTGGCGCCAATTACCTGACTGCCGGGCCACGCCATCGAGAACATCCACGCGACAGTGATGATGACGACGACGATGACGATGATGAAGACGACGACGATGATGATGATGATGATGAAGATGATGATGATGGCAACGAACACACCGATGACGACGAGCTGTCGTTGTCGCTTGCGAGCACCAGACGAGCACCTCACGACCTCACGAGTCGTGCTGCTGCTTGCTGCTGGACGTCAACCAGGCGCGCCGGCGGAGGTTGGTGCTCGACCGCAGCGCACCTCAACAAGGACGACGATCGATAGTTGGCGCTTCGGACCAGGACGAGGAAGACGATCACGAAGATGAGGACGCGCTTGTCATCGACGCTCAGGTGCTGCAGTGCCTCGATAAACGGCCACGACACGCGGTCAACACTTGCACACAAGCTGCTCGAGACTTCATTGCTTAGATTGGATGCAGTACTTGCATCATCTATCGCTTGGAGCTTTGTTTTAATTAGCGTTCTCTATCTCTCTGTCTTTGTCTTGTGTAGGTTTTTCCTTGCAAACCCATTTGTGACCCTTATATGAACGAATTCGAAGCTCTGTGTTAACGTAAACGAATCTGTGCTTCTGCGCTTGCTGTCAGCAAGCACACCCTCCTTCTATGCTAGCAGACACGACACGGACTAGCTTCTCTGTGTCGACATAAACTAACCCTTCTGTGCTGGCATAAGCTAACCCTCTTGTGCTCATAGGGTTAAGCACTAAGCACGCGTCGTAATTATAAAGACATAAATTAACACTTCTATGCAGACATAAACCCCAGCCTCCGATTCGGCCTCGTTGAGCCGAACGTCTAACAACCTGCTGTTATTGGTTTCGTTGCCGGTTGGGATCGCCACGGTGTATTGCGTTCGTGCGCTGTCACTGCCGACCGTATCTTGGACGTTGCCACGGTGCCGCCTCCTGAACTTCCTGAACTCCGATTGTCACGATCTCGATGCCTTGCCGACCTGCGACGTCACTTCACACTCTACGCGCACGTCCCGTAGGACGACCCCGAGTCAACGGCGGAGACATCGGCGGGCGACGCGATCGCCGACACTGCCAAGGATCTGACGACATCTCGGGGCCGCTACACGGAGGACTTTGCCGCTCTCGAGTCGGGTGAGTGGCGACTTCAACGTACGACAGTCACGACCGCCACGCCGAACCCCACGGATGAATCGGCGGCGGCGGCTGCTGCTGCTGCAGCCACCGCCGCAGCCGACGCCACCTCGAGCAGTAGTAGTACGAAAGCCGCCCGAAAGTCGGCCAAAAACGACAGCACGGCTGCTGCAAGTGGTGACGACGACGACGACTGAGGAACGACGACGATGAGGACGACGACGATGACGACAACAACAACGACAACAACGCAATTGCTGCTGCTGCTGTTGCGTCGCGCGACGATCGTCCCAGCGGTGCGCTGAGCGAGTCTTTTGCGAGAATTCGTGAGGAGAATCGGGCAGCAGCTGCAGCGGCTGCGACTGCTACTACTACTACTACTACTAACCTCTGCCGTTGCCGCAAAAGACGACGATAACGAGCACCGAGAGGACCACGAGAGCAGGCTGCGAGAGCTAGATGTCAACACAGGTTCGTGCTGCGATTGAACATCATGCTCTATCGACGGAATGCTTTTACAGACGGTCCCCACTACGTCTGTATGCTTTTACAGAAAGTCCCGCTTCGGCAGTCTCGTTGCGACCGGCGATCATCTGTGCATGCATCTATCTGTCAGCTTGTTGTTTCTTGGTGGTTTATCAGTCGATCGCCGATTATTGATATGGTCATTGGGTAGCCGGCATTTATCTTGATTGGTACTAGTAGTCGTTGTCCTCGTGGTACGTGGCACACTAAGGTTATATGAAATGCGCCAGTTCAAAACGTGGTTAGCACACGTGCGTTTATGTTATCCTCCAGTTTGATTGATTGATTGGTACCGTGGTTTATTATCGGAACTTCTTTACATGCCTCTTACGATGTTTGAGTTCTCGCAAAACTAATATAATGATATAAAGGTAATATATAATAATAGTGTGATATAATAGAAATAATATATTCCAACGATCGTATGTAACATCACACGTAACACATTCACCACAGGGCGTGTTCCTATAACAGACAACCACCACCAGCTTTAGTCTAGTTTATATATATATTATATATATATATATATATATATATATATAATATATATATATATATATATATACGGCTTCTTGTTATATGTTAAGTCGTAGCCTAGTATGATGCCACACATTTGCCAACACACACTCAACTGAACAACAGCATCTGGTGACATGCTCTAGTAGAATTCATGTTATGTATAATTTATTGCGGTCTATATTTCGGTTGTGTAATTGGACGACTTACGTGATAAAAGGCAGACAGACAAACGGGCGAACAGGTTGTTTTTTGTTCTCTGCTAATATCTTGCCTTTTTGTCCGCTGTCCTTTAGCTGACGTGAAAGCCAATGGAGCATGTGCAGAGAGATCCGTGGCGACGACACGCGGACATGTCGGCGGGAGCAAGCATTCATCTGACTCGGACAATTCCTCTGATGACAATGACGACGACGACGATGACGACGACGACGACGAAGAAGACGACAAGGATGATGATCGCGAAGACAATGAGCACGAGGCGAAGAGAAATGATCGCCTCGAAGACAAGGAGGAGCGCCGGCGAAGCGGAGATCAGTCCGATGATTCGTCGGTGGCCGTCAACCTCGAGGGAGACACCGATCTTGAGGACGAGCCGCCGATACACACCGATGTTGACTCAGAACCGGCGGCGGCGCCGGCACCACCACCACATCTGTACAAGGCAAGCAGCGACTCAGAAAAGCAAACCGAGGCTAACGACGAGCGTGGCGGTAACGAGGAAAACGCGCTGGGGGGATCGGGGGGATCGTCCGCTGCTCCGCCGGGTCTACCTCCTCCGGTAGGCGCCAAAAAGGAGGAGGAGGCACGTAATGCTCTGAACAACGTTCTGGACATCCTCTGCGAGGACAAGCGTTCCGAAGGGCGTCGTCGGGACGGTGGGGCTGACAGCGATGAGAACGACCAGGCCGGCGGCGACAATGATGCCTACAAAGATCTCTACGAGAACCTTGAAGAGTTATCGAGCGGCGAGAGCTCGATGGCGAACGACGCCGACTCGGATAACGCGTTGATCGACGACCTACTCGGGGCTGCTTCTGAGGTGAGTTCCGGTGAAGACGAGATACTGAAGCGAAACGAGACAATTCTCGAAGGCTCGACGGAACATGGCGAGCACGCCACACCGCGTAACAACGGTCGGCCTGCGGCAAACAACAACACCTACGACAAGAACGACGACGAAGGTCATAACAAGGAGGTAAGGAGTGAAGAACACGTGCAGTCGAGGTTCTAGTTCGTAAGTAGGGTAGATACGGTAAGAAGTGAAGCATACGATGAAGTATAATATTTTGGCTTGCTGAGATTCCAAGATTCTTTTAATACGCCACCGTATAATTATTGCTTGATACGTTTCGTGCGTAATTTTTCGAGTGCTAACTAACATAGGTGAATTTATGTTTTTAGAGTTACAACTGGATGTTTGTTCTTCGTTTTAGCAAATCTATATCCGATGATTTTTATTTTAGATGTTGTTTCGCTGTCGCTTAGCATGCTCTGAACCCCTTAATTTTGATGTAGAAGAGGCTTAGCTGTGCGCTCGTTTGGTCTGAAGATCACGTCTACTTTGTACGGTAGCTAAACCGTAGACTCGAATTGATTGACCTGATTATTGATTAGCACTCCCAGAACATTCAACGTATGTATGGTGTTTTCATTCGACGATGCACGATCGATGATGAATGATTTTAGAACGAGAGAGGCGGCCGTGGCAAGGTTTCATCATCGTTTGCGTCCGCTTCGGATCGAGATGCCAAGGCTGACAGCCGAGCTGGTTCGGCAGCAGTTACGGTTAGCGCGTCTCCTGCCCACAACAAACATGGTGGGTCGGTTTCGGTCGGCAGCTGTCGGGTCACTACGGCAGCTACGGCAAACGCCTCGTCCGCCGCCGCCGCCACCACCACCAGCGCATCTGCCACAACGGGATCCGATGCCCTGGCAGAACGGAGGCGTGGTTTCGACGGCGGGAGCGGCGGCGGCGGCGTCGTTCAAGCTGAAACGCAAGAGCGGACTGGAAGAGGGCGAGCTGTCCGACAGCAACTCGGAGGCGTCGCATATGTCGCGTCGCATGCACCGGCTCAAGCGACGGCGACGCGAGCGCGAACAGCGTGTGGGTCTGGGCGGGCTCAGCCTGTCAGCGGGCCGCGTTCTCAAGGTGACGAAGGTCAGCAAGGTGCTGGTGAGCGCCGAACCGAGATCTTCGCGCGGCGGGGGCGGCGGCGGCGGCCGCGCTGCCCTGAGCCCTTTAGCCGTCGGCCGACTTAGTCCGGGCCTTAGCTCCGCCGGCTACTCATCGAGCGACAGCGACAGCCCGGTGAAGGCTCCGCTCGTTCTCGACCCCCGCAACACCATCATTCGTAAGACGCTCGTGCTCAGCCCGTCACCGATTCGCGACGACGCGAGCGGAACCGGAATCGGACCGAAGCAGTCGGCTGTCGTCGCAACGACACTGGGCGGAGGCGGTGGAACCGGCGGCGCCGGTGGGTCTTCGGCGGCCGGAGGCTCGACAGCCGTATCGGTTTCTGCTGGTGGTGGTGGTGCTGCTGCCGCCGCCGCCGGCGGCGCTGCTGGTGCTGGAGGCGCTGCTGCTGCCCCAACAGCGCCGTGGAAGAAACCGTCTGGCAGCTCGAAACACCGCAACTATCGGCAAAGCGGAAACGACATCACAGCCACGAACCACCTACAGACAACGCTCACCGTCGTGGCGAGTGCGGGCGGTAGCAGCAGCGGCGGGAAAAAGGTTCGTTAGTTAGCTCCGTTTTCCGGTTGGTTGGGTAGCTGGTTGGTAGCAAGTATATCGAATCTCGTTGCTTGCTTTTGCCCTTGAGAGTCGATGGGGCGATTTGTTCCTGGCGTTGTGATTATTACGCATTTCCTTCACTTAGTTAGTTAGTTATGTATTTATTTCTTTTCTTCAATGCATACGTTGTCGTGGATTTATTCCGCTACACTATTACGACGGTTTACCTGCCCGCAGTGCAATGTAAATATGTTTGAGCAAAAACGATGGCGGAAAAGAGCTATCGATTAATGAATGCTATGATGATTTTGGTAACAACGGTTTTCCATTTTGTCGCGTACGTTTTCAGAAGCGGCCCGATCGTGAAGTGTACCAAGTGCGGAAGCGTCGAAGCCGGTCTCGATCGCCGGTAGTTCGCAATGCTCCTAGTAAGAGACGTTCGGGTTCCCGATCAAAGCGCCGTAAAAGGTCGCTGTCGCCAGTTAATCGAGATCGCGATCGAAGTCGGTCGCCAGCCCGCAGACCCCTCTCAACAGGGCGCAGATCACGGTCGAGGTCTCGATCGCCAGACAAACGCAAGAAAGGCAAGCAGCGCCGAAAAAGCGTCGAGCGCAAGCCCAAGAAGAAGAAGAAGTCAAAAAGCCACAAGAAGTCGCGAGGTGGCGATCGTAGTCGCAGCCGCTCCATGTCGCCAGTAATCAGGGAGTCCCGTACCGTTCGTCGGAGATCGGCGGAGCCCAAGAAACTTAAGAAGCGATCGCCGACAAGAAGTCGGAGCCGGTCACGCTCGAGAAGTCGATACCTGTCGGGCAAGGACTCGGCGGCATCGAAGGATGACGTCGTCATCGTCAAGACGAAGTCATCCAAGTCTCCCGAGGTTACGACCAAGCGACGAAAGAGAAAGGCGCACAATAAGCCGCTTCGGGACCGCATCGGAGAGGTCGTCGTGATCGAGAGCAGTCGGGAGAACAGTCCAGTGCGGCAGGCCGAGCAACCCGCCAGCAAGTTGGCAAAGGACGACAAAGATGGAAAAGACGCCGATGGCACCAAGGAGACAAAGGAGAAGCTCATATCGGCTAAGGGCGAAAACCTCGTGATCAATGTCAACTTCAAGAAGAAGAAGCTTATGAACATCTTTGGCGATGACGCGTCCGACGACGAACCACCCGTCGAAAAGGCGCCCGCTGCCAAGGACGACAAGGCGCTCCCGCCCAAACCGATCGCGTTGAGTCCTCCCGCGACATCAACCGCCGCAGCAGCAGCGGCGGCGGCCGCAGCAGCAGCCGCGATCGTAAGTGGCAACCTAAAGAAGACGAGTCCAGTCGGCAAAGGTCCACAAACGCCACCGCCGAATAACAACAGCAACACGGCCGACGACGAATATGACCCATGCGAGCCGCTCGCAGACTCGCCTGGTGGCACCGCGACGCCCACGAACGATGAACGCGATCAGCAGCAGCAGCAAGCAACAACAGCCGCCACTACCACCACCATCTTCGCAACAACAGCAGCAGCAGGCGCAAAAACAGCAACAATCGTCTCAGACGCTGCAGCTCCCATCTCAGCTGACCCGCATTCCGGGGCTGGCGACACCTTCGCCGCCTCTCGGCGGACGGGACTCACCGGCCGCTGTGCCATCGCACGGCCACGGCAAGCCCACCGTGGCTGTGCTGCCCATTGTCGACAACAAGTCGCCGCGCACGAAAGATCAGCAACGAGGCCGGCGGTCGCCCGTCAAGGCGCAGCCACCTCCACAACCCCCGCTGCCGCCCCCGCAGAGCCGGGAAAAGCCACCCTCGCCGGCGCCGCCACCCGCTCTGGCACCCCCGCCCGTGCCGTCGTTCCTGTTCAGTCAGCCGCCGCCTGCCGTTCAGCCTCAGTACATCGTCATGAATCCCTATCTCGTCAACCCGTACCATGCCATGATGCAGCCGATGCAGGCAGCCACCGCACCGCTGGTGGCGTCAGCTCCTCCCGTCGCGCAGATTTCGCTGACTGCTGCATCATCGGTAGCAGCAGCAGCAGCGTCAGCACGCGAGTCTGCCAAGCCTGGGCCGGAGGGCAGCCCGTATTCGCCGGGCGAAAGTCCGCTCTTCAACGAGCCGATCACGCCACCGACGCCGCTGAGCGCCGAGGACAACAACGCGGGCGTCTCACCGGCTGCTGTCACCACGAGGCCGAAGGCGGGCGGCGGAAGCGTCTTCGATCAGATCGCAGCCGGCGTTCCTCGAACACAATCGAAACGAAAGGAGAAGAAAAAACACAAGGTTAGTGTGTAGTGATGGGCGGGCGAACGTTGCTGTGCCTCGTCTGTGCGTGTTTTTTTTCTTGTTGTTTTCTCTCCTACGACTCCTACCTGTTTTGACTGAACGCAGTATACACCCTCTCAATATACTAAGCTGTACTACTGTAAATTGTCTTGCATAGTACAACAAACGAGTCCCACGTGTTGCCCTGCATTGGTACGTCCTCCTTCCAGCAATAGTTCTAAGCATGATGTACTTAGTAATACATTTATTAAATGTGCATGATCACGTTAAGTATTTATACGTTTATGTGATTTTTTATGGTGGCAATTTTTCCGTTGCAATGACGAAATACTTTTAAGTGATTCTCTCATCATTATGCTAGCGGTGTATGAAGCGTTATGTACCTTGTAAATAAAATGTAATGTCCATAAACGACAGGTCATTGTGAAGACCGCTGGACAGTTAGCAGACGCATCCGGGGGTGATGGAGGTGACGGAACTGATAAAGAGCGCTACGTTCGCATGGGCGAGTCTCAGATGAGAATTCTTGACGAACTGCCATCATCTGCCGTTGAGCTGCAGGTTAAGGAGAAGTTCTTGCAGAAGCTACATCGCCAGGAGCGTGTTGTTGAAGAAGTTAAGCTTGCCCTCAAACCATTCTACAATAAGAAGCATATATCCAAGGACGATTACAAACTAATCATGAAGAAATGCGTGCCCAAGGTAAGAAGCAAACCATTGATAATTTAGTTCATATGAACTACTAATTGTACATTTTGTTGATAGCAAAAGGCATTGTCGAATAATATCATCTTTATGTGGTATTATATTATTGAGATTGTTCAATGAAATAGTTCAATGATAGCCCATTTAATTATCTAATGGAAAAACTGCTTATGCATGTGGCCGGAGGTCATAATGAGCTTCTTTTTGGCAACTAAAGTTGCTTCTACGCTAAACATGGTTGAGTTCGGTGTTTGCCTCTCCTATCCAATCTGATGTACTGCTTAGGTGCAGTATTTTGTACCGCAGACTACAACCTGGTCATTTGGCTCTCTGTGGCTTCTTTGGCGGCGATTGCAGATCTGCCATAACAAAAACGGCGAAATCAATCCGGCGAAAATTAAGGCTCTGGTCGAGGGCTACGTGAAGAAGTGTCGCCACACAAATCGGAAGCACAAGCAGGCTCCTACACAGGCATCCCAGAGCAGTCTGGCATCGGCCGGTGCCACCGGCAACAGCTAGGAGCAACTACTTGGATTCGCGTCAATGTATTTGTGAAGATTTTCGGGATAGAAATACGGGACTGGGAGAGAGATTTCACTATGTCCGACAGCAGCACGAATAGGTGCCGACGTGTTCCCTGGTCGAACGTGTTTCGTTCGGACTTAGGAACTCATTAGAGAGCGTTTACGATGTTGTCGTCGGATTCTGTAAATATGTGCTGGTACGGGGCAGCACGGGGACGACGTACGTAGAATGTGGCAAGGTTGTAGGCGTGTCTGCTGGCTTATTGCTGGTATATTAAATAGCAGGGGCGAACAAGGCTTTCCTAATAGATCCGCAACCAGTTGAGGTGACTTTGCCCCTACTACCCGCTGTAGAAGGTAGCATGCACGTTTCTGCAATTTGTATTCTTTCATGAGATGTCTATCCTTAAGCCCCTTCCTTCTCTCTCTCTCTTTCTCTCTCGTCTTAGTGCGACTGATACCAACGTTTCGAAATGTAGCTGTGTTCATGAAAGCATGAGAACCGAACGAAAGTGTATCATCGTATTCAGAGGAATCCAGATCGTTGCTGCAGCTGATTTACCGGCAGATCGTGGGGAGATTGCGTTGTACATAGGGTGTATACATGTGGACAGATGATACATACATTATATAAGATTATCCTCCTCATAAGTTGAGTGCGGAAGAGGGAGCCAGAAAGCGCAAGAAAGCAAGTGAAGACGCGCGTACGAAATAGCGGAAAAGCAAACAAGATTAAGATGGACGCGTAGAGGATAGAGTTGGCATATGAATTTAGCGGAACTATGACTGACAGCAACAGTCGTACCCGCAACAACTTGAGTAAGTAGTGTCTCTGATGGTGGTGAGCGGGTGCAGCGAGTAGCTTGCATTACACGGCCATCATCTTATCTATTAGTATAGTCTGAATATTCAACAACAGTTAAAATAAAAAAAAGATAGCAACATCAACAAGTAACAACCGGCGCGTCGACAAAAAGCAAATTATAGCGACGACAGCAACATCGTCATGGTCAGCAACAACAACAGCAACAACAACGGGACAAACACAAACCACAGCCACAAAACAACGCTTACAACACGACAATTAGGAGGTCTCAGACGGTGACATCTACAACCACAGTGGAAGCTAACCCAGTCACAAGGATAGCAATTATTATTTTATTATTAATATGATTGTGTGTAGTATTGTTATAAGAAACGTATTGTTTTGCTATGTGATAAGGCAGAGGTCGAATCAGACTTTCAACTCAGCTTATACTGATATATGATGTCCTTGTATTGATTGTACTGACAGTAGCAGCAACAGATTATAGTAGGTATCTTTGTATGTGATCGGGGTGCTAAGGACTTGCGCCGTAAATGGTGGCCCTTGCGTGCCTGGCGACACCGAGAGTAGCAGAGGTCAAGATTGGCTTGGTAGACGCACAAAGGTTGATGAATGAATCAGTGAAGCTGTAGATTACTTTTGCCCGATGCCGACGATTCCATTCGCTCGCTGACATGCCTGTTTGATTGTTTTGCGCCAATGCATTTGTAGCAGTAGAACGAACGAATTTCCGGTAATTGGCAGTTGTCGCCAGCGTATAGACTTTCGCCGAGGCTGTTGACGGTTGGCGACGTGCTGGACATAGTTACTTTCGTTTGTTTTTGGCAGATTAACGCCGACTGCTACTGAGATGTTTAGCGGAGTGGCGCCCGTCAGATCTGCCCGTTACCGAAGGACTAGGTGAGGCCATTTACAAGAGGAGCTGAAACGGAACGCATATGGCCATGGGGTAGCAATATAGTAATAATATAAGTAATTCATAAGATTTGTATGGTCACCCCTGGTAACCATAAATCACCAGGGGTGATTTATAACCTTACATTATTTATAGTAAACACTTCAACCGTCGTTACGACAGGCGTCACTAGCGTTTCCGGAAGACCGCGAGCTTGAGCACCGTGAACTACAGTTTCGTATTGACGATTTTTATTGTACGTCTCCTTGTAACTGTCTTTCGGTTGGTCTGTGCAGATGTCCGTAGACTTTATTTGACAAGAAAATCCTATCGCATTTATGATTATTCTCCTTAGCAATTCAATTATTATATTTGAATGGTAGTTTGTTTGCTAATTTAATTCATAATCGACTACGTTTTTGCTAGTACCACGTCTATTCTTATAGTTGGTGCATACACAGTGAGTTCGTTTCTTCTTGTTGCCTGGCTGGAGGCCCAGTCTACTTAACTGACGTAGTTTGGAAATAATTCTAATTCGGGGGTGACAAAGTGTAGCTGCAACCATTCATAGGAGCATCAGTCAACAGTTAGAAGAGCAACAAGCCAAGAATTCATAGAAATCCAAGGAGGATATATGCTAGACAGCAGTGGCTCCTGTACACGCCAGTCCGTTAAACGGATGCTTTCGTGATGCTGAACCGTATTCGTTTGAATCTTTTTGTTTGGCTTTACCTCCGTTATCGTCCGCTCTTGGCGTACAAAATCATCAACAAGGTTGCATGTGTATACACATACACAAACACACATAGTAATGTATATTCGAAAAATTCCCATTTTGGACAAAAATATCTAAAAAGCATAGCATAACACACGCCGCGCTAACGCTGGCGTACTCCGAACAAGCAACATAAACGATTAGAAAATACACCTAAGGGTGGTACACAACAGAAATAATGAAAACACATACATTTTATTTATAGGTGAAAACCGAACCACGAAAAGAGAGAATGATCACGTCGTGGTGCACTGTTGTTGCCAATACCTAGCTACGGCGAGCTCAAGCGTCCACCGAAAACCCACACCTAACAAGACCATCACCATCATACTATAAAGAGACTAGAAGTGCGCTGATAAGGCCGTATTTAAACGAGCACAGAAAGCGGTGTACTAACGTCAACAAGCGATGAAGCGCCAGTAAGCCACTGGAGCGAGAGTTTGGCAATGTAGAGGTCAAAAAGCCATAAAGCGACGAAACACATGCACACTTGGCCGGAATTTATCGGAATTGCCGAGGGTACGCCCCGCCGTATGTACATAATTTAATAGATCGTAATAAAAGCTAATAAGTACGCAAAATAATATTGGACGACTATTGACGGAAAGCAACCCTACTACCAGTCTAGTACTACTACTACTACTATTTCTGCTAACAACTATTACTGCTACTTACTATACATGAACAGATGCGGAAGCAGATACTTGGTCTTACAGAGTCCTATTGCGATGGGCGGTTGACTTTTGACGGTTGGCCAAAAATATTCGAAGAGAGAGTTTCTGTACCGGAGCGGTGAACATGCAGCACAGGCAACCGTAGTTTCGAAATGAAGTGAAATCAAGAAATGGGAGGGAGATAGATCGAGTGGGGGAACGAGCAGCAAAAGCACTCTTCCACTTCTTCTTGAAGCACACTCGAACAAAAAAAAACATGAAGCACACTCGGAAGTGACAATAAATGTAACTCGTGTTGTATATACATATCTGTGTATACTTTGTGTGCGCATATTTTGCTGCCAATGTGTTTAAAATGTTGTTACGTTTACGCCAATGCACACCATAGTCGGGCGGGATCTCAATGGGTGCGTTTGAGTGTCAATAACCAGGCTATAGATCACCATGTCACAAAGCAGACCGAAAAGGTCCCTAGCTCAAATTTGTGTAGATCAGGCCGGAGCACCGATCGTCGCCAATCAGGTTTGCCAATACTCGCTTATTTGCTTACATACCGAAACAAAGATCGGTTTATTTTTATTCTAGTCCTTGAAAGGGACACTTCGGCAGAATATCGTCGCTACACGTGATGTAAGGCTGTCAGTACCTAGCCGGTAATGGTGTCGAACCTTGAGTTTATCTGTATCTTGGCTGCAGCTGTGTAGACGACAATATCGCAATTGTTGGGGCCACGCTACGCCTTGATGAAAAAAATAATCTGCAACTTACCTTCCAAGGTAAAGCTCTGTGGTTTCTATACAGTCTTCGGGTTTAAGTCGGCCTGGGAAACGTCTTCAATTACACGCTTAGCTTTGAATATGTTATTTTTAGTTCCTACAGCAACTTTTTTCGTAGCTGACTCTTAGCACAAATTTAACGCTCACGGAGCTGCTTTCGCAATGCTTAGTAAGACGGACCACCTATGTGTCTCCTCCGGTCGTGAGGCGCACGCAAATGCACCACGCCACCGGGTTCGACACCTGTTTCTAACCTAGTGCTGTTTTGAGCCCTGCCCCGCCCGCACACAAAGCCTATTGTCTACGTACGTGACAAATTCCTAATGTAGCCGCTTCTGAGATCGTGCTTCCCTTCTAGTTCGCATTACGTACTACGTCATACGTACTACGCAGTAGAACCTCTGGCAGCGAACCTAAGCGTACGGTGTCTATAGATTTAACCCGTTGTCTCTGGAACGGTTTTCAAACACCGAAGGTTATCAGGTGTTGCCGTTCGCTGAGACCGAACGAAGAAGACTGGCAGACAACCGAGAAAGTATTCTACCAAAGCGCTCTAACCGAACTATCACATTGCATTCTAGCCAAAATCAATGGCAGTGCTGAGGTATTGGCAAAATCCGATTTTAGTCTAAAGCTATATTTTCATAAGGGCTGCCATAGTTAGCCGACTTAGCTTTACATGTGCGAGTTGCCACGTAAACAGTGTTCATGAAGACCAACAGACGCTACGGCGAAAATTGTTGCTCCTCGAGGCAAGATCGTGGTGTTTGCAATTTTTCCCTTATTTCCCTTATATATATATATTTTCTATATTCCGTATTTGTGTTCCACGCCTATTGGAACCCGACAAAGCTTCTAGCAGCAGCATATTCACAGAACTTGCCTCATCTAGATTCCTGCCAACTCCCCGTTGTAATGCGCGAACAATAAAGCTCGCTATAAAAACTCTTTCTTCCACGAATTTACCTTTTTTTATTATTTAGTAAGCCTGGCCGCATTCTGTAGAACCCTGGTCTCCAGTGCACCAATGTTAAATTGTAAACAACATTGAACTAAGTGAACATGCCCGGCAAAGGCACACCTTCTTCCGTGCCTATTCCGTGCCGAAGCGTACTCTCCACATGCCAGAATTAGTCCGTTTTTAGTGCTTGACATTCTTACTAAATTGATCCACTTATTGAAACCTTAACCCGCAAGCATAAAAGGCCATTCCGGAAGAATACGTTGTGCACTTAAAAAAGCAAAGTCTACCTAAGTCACAATAACAAGGAATTAGGACGAATACAGTCATCCCAAGAGCATTGCCAAAACTTGAAATCACTTCAAAGCTCTTCAAAAAAGTAAAAAAAATTGAGCAATGCGAATAAGCTTGAGTGCACACGCACGCATGTGCGCTTTAACAAGATACTTTAACTTTAAACCGCTTTAACAAAGACCCATTTTTTAACGTTTGCTGACCTGTGGTGAAGGATGCATCTTTTGAGAGAAAATAAGCAGAAACATACTGGACCAATACTTCAATCGTTGCCCAAGCTCAGCCAGAGCAAGACACTTAAGGAACAAGGTAGTAGTACTGTGTTGTTGTTGAGATATAAAAGGTGTCGTTCACCGCGAAATGCTGGGACAAACTTAGACGATTGAATTGAATTGAAACTCACTCGCGTTTCGTAAATAAAATAGATAAAAATTATCTTTCACCTAGGCAACGTGTCAACTTCACGTCAGTTGACCAACCCTGCAAAAATTCGGGAACTGGGTTGGGAACTTACTAATCATCCACAGTTTTCCCTGCACTAGAGCAGCAGGAGTGAAGCCGCGACCCCCTTGAAGAGAGTCCCCAGCTGCGCCCGTCCGTCAGCATGGCTCAGTTAAACAATCCCGACTGAAGACTCTTTGATCACCAGGGCGTCGAGAACCCGGTACATATCCCGTACGCACCAGGCCAGTCGATTCCGTGAATCTAGCGAGTGTCTCCCAAGCTTGTGTAGTGTACCGAAACAGTGCCGGGGGAGCGAGGGGAACTGCCTCGCCACTACTTTCAAGTCGGTCTGGTTTCCCAGCGCGATGAGCAGACCTCCTACCGGTCTGAGGGTAATAAAATCGTAATGGAAGATCCAAGTGTTGTCTGCTCAGAGTTTACGCCGCTTGCATCGGACGTTGTCTCACAATCCTCTCAAAATTTTGCAACAATATTCTTAATGGCCCTGGCACTATGTGGCAAATTTTCGTGGAAGACGATTTCCTTTTAATCGAAAAAAAACAGTCAAACAACCGTTGTGTGGTATCTGCTCTGTTTGAATTTTTTTATTGATCATCCACTTGGCGGCTGCACTGGGAGGCTTGGACCTCTGGTCTTGATATACCCATGACCCATTTTCTGTAATCACTCTCTGTAGCAATCTAGGATCTTCTACTACCGTCTGAAGGTTCAATTCAGACATTTCCCGATAGGCGTTCATTTGCTAAGAATTTAACATTTTTGGAACGAGCTTCGTTGACATTCTGACGGATAAAGTATTGGCCTCACTACACCCTTAGAAGAGATCTTAGAAAAGATTGGTCGCAACGTTGCCATAATTCCAACTGGGGTACCAGCACTTCTGGCCGGATATTTGAACTGTAGACTTAATAATCCTATGTTTTCCCGTTGGCGTTCGCCAAGCGCTTGAGGAGTATGGGTTTTGGATATGGTCTTCTCTGTCGCCGCCAACGTTTTACCCCGATGGTGGTGACTGGCCTTGCAATTACTGGATTTAAAAAGCATATACCAGTTTATTTAACATTTAATATAAGAGAGAGAGATAAGAGCACTACTGACGCTGAGGCCCCAGGGCTCGGCAAATGCATCGAGGTAAATAAGTTGCGCAGGTTTGCGTGTGGCACCCCAATCACCTGCTAGAAATATCGCCGACATGTTGATACGAGCGGCGTGCTCGTGTACACATAGGTGAGCGCTGAGGGGAGGTGGGTCACCCGACTGGGTTAACTCATATTGCTATCGTGTGAGAGCTAATGTTATTTAAGCCCTCATTCTCTCCCGAGAACACCTTGAGGTGAAAGACTTTTATTGCAGACACCGTCGCTTGTACCGACAGCTGAAGGGCTTGAAGAAAATCTCCTTTGCCAAGGGAAGTAAAAATCGTATGATTATAAGGGCTCGGTTTGAGGCGCACTACACCTTAAAAGGAACTTGACGTTCTGTCGTTGTCTAGTGTCTTCTATCGTCTGTGCCAACACTTTATCGACGCATTTACAGCGACAGATAACACCCTGGATTATACCGGTATCGTATGAATTTTTAGACGAATACGAGCGTCTGCTATTGCAGCAGATAGATGCTCCATTCTTTCTGGCACGCCGACTTAAACTTTACCTCGTGGCACGAGAAATCGTCCCTTGGGAACAGCATAGATCTTGCGTCAGACGTTTGACAATAACGCATCGCAGGCGCTTTTAGACGGCGTGAAGCACTCGGTTACTGTCCAGCACCAAGCACTGTATGCTGTATTTGTGGAGTACAAGGCGGCGTTTGATACTGCCCCAAGGAAGATTGTCATGGATAAGCTAGCGTGGACCCACGGGTGCTGCGAATGTTGGTAAATATCCTGAAGATACCCCCAGTCGCCCTAAATGACGGCATTCTGGAACACCGGCCTTTTCTGCAAACCACTGGCTATCCCTAGGGCGACAATTTCAGCCCGCTCTTATCCTCGGTCTTACTCAGTGATCTACTGGACCTTATCAATCACCACTACTCCTGCGTTCACATAACTGTCTATGCCGATGAACTTCTGGCATATAGTAGCGTGTTCGTGGATATAAAGGGTTTTTGAGGATGCTGAAGACATACATCGAGCACAATGATTTACTGATCAACGTATCGAAGACAAAGGCTATGAAGTCCAGATCTGAAGGGAACCCTGAAGAGAAGCGATAGATTAAGCTGGGCGGTGCTTTTGTATAATTTTTCCCGGAGTTTACTTATCTGGGTGTTAAGCTAACGCCAAGCGGTACCTTTCTCGGCCCACATGTCACGGCCGCAAATTTATATATAGCAGCATAGTCATCGTGACGTTAATCCCGGCCTCACAGAAGCTCTCAGTAATTACAGCTCTAATACCGTTCAACCTGAAAGTGGCCTCGGTGGAATCATATGGTATCACATTAGTTCCTAACACCATCTTGGAACATATGATTTGGTTTTTGTCGCAGAACTTGATGCAGATTCGCTGCTCCTCGATTTTCGGTTTCTTAAAAATCGCCGAACATCTTTTCTTCATGTTTTTTTATATCTTGTCATATATATATATATATATATATCCATCATGCATTCGCCGTTCTAGTTTGTTTCCAACCGTTATTAAATTTTCTGAAAGCATTACGAAATCTATAAACTTATAATAAGTACGGCGAACTTTACTCACGCACAAACTTTATTTGGGGCATTATTTCATTATTCCATTTATTTAATCAATTTTTCACATTTTCACGACTTACTTGCATATATATATATATATATATACATATATAAACTTATAATTTAATATCGCCGTAATGCGGTAAAACGATAGTCAGGCAGGTGTGTACAGGAGCTAGTCTCATATACTACGGAACAAAGGTAAAATTAATGTACAAGCAAATCATATCTATGTCAACGACGTTAATCAAGCCGCGAGGCTGCAATGCTTCACTTGAGACAGCAGCTTAGCCTTGAAGCCCGGTCGCCATTGTCGTTGGCGTTGCACACGCAAGTACGGTCAAATATACACTACTCAGGACTCTGCCTCAAAAGTTATATCGCTTAGTCCAAACTCAGCATCGTATACCGACGGCGGGAGAGTCACAACGGCATCACTCGCGTAACGCTCGCGTCGATCAGAGACACAAAATCTTAGTAAACATAACAAAGTCCCTTTCGGCTAGATATATATAAATATATACACGTGTATATATACACACGCACAGCCACGCACATGTGTATGTGTGTATATATATACGAACACGGTCACCTCGGACGTTCACCGAAGTACATTTCGCTAGGCTCCCTCGTTCGAGTTCGAGTGTTTTTGTACGATAAGTCATCGTTTGCCACGAACGGGATCATCAACAGCATCATCATCGTTATCGTCACGTGCAGGTTCGTACAGTCCTAACGGAAGAAATATTATACAGATGACTGCGTGTTCGCAGCTGCAGCGGCCGGTCGTTTGAGGAGAGAACAACTTTGAACAACAGATTGAACCTGTTCTGCACTGCGCGCCCCGACGCTAGCCGTTCAATCACCGAAGTGGAATCACCACGCTAAAAAGAGAACGTCGTCGCCTGATCGCCGGACAACACTCGCATCGAATGCCGCAAGCGACATCATGACATGGTCCTCGGCCGGGGTAACTCAACACTTCGAAACGTGGAAACCGGTTCAGCGTTCAGTTCGTCCAAAGATCGAGATCGTTCGACTCGCACCTCGAAGTGTGCCACTTCAAAAAAAGCCGCGCCTTGAAAAACACACATGCCGCTCACATATACATGCTCATTCATACACATACGCATAGTTTGTGTTTTATGAACAACTTGGTCACCGCAAGCACAGACATTTTCAACACCGATGGAACCGCTGTTGAACAACGCTTCTATGCCAACTTTTCTCTTTCTTCTCTCGCAGACAGACACCTCTAAGGACTGCTTGCTGACAATCTGGGCGGTAGACATCGAATTGTATTTAAGTACACTTATTGTTCTCTCTGGTTCTGTTTTTGCACGTAACTCTAATTATACATATACACACACACGGATTATTTACGTAGGACACGACTGCTCATGGGTCCCGTCAAATTTGTAACCACTGGGCTAGGAACAAATTTGTTCCAGTGAACTAAACAGTCCCTTCTATAGGCAATCATTCATCGCACACCGGTGCTGTACGCCATTGAAGAGTGCAAACTAATCATTATTGGTTGCTATTCACCTACCACACGTAATCGCCTGGGTGGTCGTTTCGAAAGGAAGGAGGGGGCGCCGCTGCGGCCGCCGGCTGCCGCTACACCGCTATGACAAGGTGATACACAAATTACTAGGAAAAACTAACCGAGCACTGCCACGGGTTCTACTCTGTACAAAGCGCCGCTCACATGGCCGCCTTTTGGGGCTTGTTCTTCTTTTTTTACACGTATATTACGTTCGTACCCACCAGGGACGTTGACCCTACCAGGCGCGGCCATTCTGCCTAGCCAGAGGGGGGCGGCACACACAGCCTGCCCGCACCTCGCAGTACTGTCTACTCAAACCGGGGCGGCTATGAAGACGCGAAAACGCAATCGAGATTGAGCAAGGTAAGATGCTACTGGTCAGACAGAAGCCAATCGGCGATCGGGCCGGCTACTTCCTGCTCGCCATATAGATGGTGCACCATATAGTTGGTGGTCGCGGTGGCCGCGGCGGTTGACTTGATTGTAGTTGCCGCCAGTGGGTTTGACGCCGTTACGGCAGCAACAGCAACTAGAGACGAAGCGGGAGGCGGGAGAGGAGCTGATGGGTGAAGGGTGAGGTAACTACTTATCCGTGTCGTCCATGGTGATATCGTGCCCGCTGATGATCGAGTCTAGCAGTTTGTAGTTCTCCACCTGATCCCACTTGAGGCTTCCCACGCCGACTTTTGAACCATCGTCGTCTTTCGAGTCCTCCTCGTCCTTGATCGAGAGAAGCACGGGGCTATTCTCTCGTCCTCCGGCCGCTGAAATGCCACACATACCAATTAGATTCTGGGTTCTCATCGCTTAAAGACTAGTACATTGAGGAGCACCACATGCCAAAGCGCATTCGTCGCGGCAAAGGGACCACAGCAGTATCCATTTAGTATTGACATCAAATATTTGTATATATATATATATATATATATATATATATATATATATATATATATAAATATAAGCATCGCTCATACTTATAATCAGATGAACACGGCAATGCAATAATAATAATATGCAAAGCCCACCTGGCCGTCGATTAATTTTCAAGGCAATTAGTTATATGCAAAGCCATGGTTCGACCAATAAAATTAGAAGGAAATATTCTCGTTTATAAGAAAAAGAGCAGCACTTACCGGGGAGATCTTCGAAGAGATTCATATTTCCCGTACTTTCTACGGGGCCACCGGATGGAGCGCTAAAGCAGTTAAGGTCTCCGTACTCTTCTAGATGACCCGAATCGGCTAGGGACCCTCCTAAGCTACTCGAAAGGGTTCCTCCACTAAACCCAAACACGCCGTCGTCTGAGGCTGTCAGTTTGTTCAAAACAGCCACGCCTGACATAACCCCACCGGCGGATCCTCCAACACCTCCTACCTTGACCCCCACCACGGATGACATTGTCGAATCTGCAAGTAATTACAACACATAAATAGTGTGAAAAATAAATATGCATATTCCGGCGCTGATGTTCATCGAAATACACAGCTTTATGTGGTCGAACTGTGAGCACTAAATCAACTGCAGTGACATTGGAAATTGGACAATGTATGGACAGGGAAAGCGAAAAGCAGATTCGAGTAGAGGTTTCAAGACCACGACTTACTGAGGCTGGGGTCGTCGTCTTTAAGGTGCTTCGAGCTTCCATTCGTGAGATCCATATCTTCGTCATCAGCAAGACTCACACTGGCGGCTCCAGGACCGCCCGTGGTCCCGATGTTGACCGATGGGCACTTGAGGCCCGATGGCGCGGAAATGTTGACGGTGATCTTGTGCCCGCTATTGCGTGTCCAAACCTTGTAGATCTGGCTGACGATCGAGTACATGTTGTTGAAATCACTCTGCGTACTCACGGCGGCCAATGTCGCCAACGCATTCGTTACCTCCTTCATCTTGTTCAGCTGTAACAAAATACGCAGAAGTTAGAGGCATATCATACGCTAGTTTTCGAATCCTCTTACATTAAATGAAAGCAAACAGAGAGAGAGAGAAAGAGAGAGATAATGGCACAGAAAGAGAAGAAGAATAATAAACGAGCAAGATAACACCCTGGGTGGACTCTGATGAGGTTTCTCTAAACACCCCATAATAGCATGATATCTACAGAACGGATGTGACATAAAGCCGCGTAATGATGTGAGAAGCTGACCATAACAGGGCGTCTGCAAGGATGAGAAAAAAAATAGGAACAGCCTGTTTCCTATTTTGTACGCGTTGCTATTAGTACATATATGTGTTGCAATGTGCACGACGACCTATAGACAACTACGATATTGTGATCCGCCAGCTAGAAAATGTCAGAGAGGCAAAACATGCTCCTACAAAGTAACAACTTGCTGCATGACGCAAAGCTTACTGTGTATATATGCCCGTATTAAAAAAAAATATACATATATATATATATATATATACTTTACTAATCGTATAAGAGATACTTTATTTACTTGATAACACTGATATATATATATATATATATATCTGTGTGTGCTGCTCTCGCTGTTGTATGATCATCGAGGCTGCTTTCGTTAAAGGAGTCAATGCCGCTAGTTAGCACTCGTTGATACGACAACCAAATATACGAAGTGGCTCTTCCGTCACGTCAGCACGTAGAAAGCACGATATACGATATATGAGACGAGTGTGTACGACGCGCCCGTCTCTGAGCGTCTTTGCTTGAGCGTGTTGTCGTTCGAAAGCAAGCAAGCCGCCTGCTTGATACGGCTGTTTGTCGTACGCCTCGTACGTACCTTGTCGCTGTACTTCATCTCGCTAGCGGGCAGTTCGGCCGTCAGGTCGGCGGGCAGGACGTCGACAGGAAACGGCTCACTGCGACGCCACTTGTCGGCGACGAGCGAGTCCTGCATCGGGATGGCGTGCGCGATGGCGACTACGAACGCGTGACTGCAGGGCAGCTGATACGAACGCTGGAACGTGCACGAGCACGCAAAGCCTCGGCCCGGCTGTACCGAGCCCTTGCCCGCTACCGACGACACGAGATACGTCGACTCGCTCGACGTCTGCGTTACCGAGAACTTGTATGTCCTGCCAATACAACGTTACGTGCCGTTACAATCTCGTTTCTCAATATCGATAGGATCGGTGCCACATACTGGAATAAGCCAATTATAAGGAGACGTGCAGTATAAACACTCCATACGAGCCTTTGATGGCTTTGAGGAGCTGTGAACCTCTGTACAAAACATTCCACCACTCATGAGAATAAAAAAGCCTATCGATCGATCTATAACGCGCGCACACAAATGTATGCAAATCCCAATTAGTAAACGGTCCATATCATCGGGGGTAGGTATCGGAGGTAGTGAAACGAACACCAAACCTGATGAGCTAGCAAAGCACGACGTATTCGTACATAAAGCGCCACATACACTACTCTGAATGAATGGACCCTACGGCTATGGCACTGATTTTTCGATTTCACTGCAGATGCATGCTGCTAATAATTTCACGGTAATAACCTCAAATTTAACCACAGCAGCAATACAATCATTCACTTTACTGTTCGCTATTTTTATGAGGATCACACTCAGGACGAGAGTCCGACTAGTTTACCCCACCACTGCATTACCACGATACGCTGCACCAGACACTCCCTGGCTCTCGCATACTTCGTCGCAGCGGTTACTTTACAATACCTTTTTCCTCCAAAATGTTTGAAGTCATTCGAAGGCAAGATGGGCATTTAGCCAACTTCCTAAAACCTATCACGGTCCTGGATACATTTTATGACCCGCTACTGCGCTTTCAGAGTTCCCGCGAAAAAAACAATGCACTAGCGCTCGCCTGTAGAAGTGATGATTGTCGTTTCCATCACCAGAAATGCGGTTCTGAAGATGATCGAAGTTGAAATAGGCTGTACGGTGACCCTTGAATGGTACGTGTAAGTGTCAACCGAGAGTGCTTGCTAAGACCAAGAAAACTCAAGAAGCATCGCCAGGAAATATCTGCGAGTGGTCCCTCCGTCACGAGAATGCTTCCTTTAGTAGTAGAACAGCCACCACCCTATTCACCAGATTTGACTCCGTACGACTTTTTTTCTGTTTTCTTTACCGAACACGCGAAAAGGTCCTCATTGCTGACAATAATGAATTAAAATCAATGCAACCGTAATTTAATAATATTCGATGCTTGGATTCCACGCCCCAAGAAGTACAAAATAACTAGAAGGCAAGAACGCGTTGTGGGAAAAAAACCAACACGGTTTCCAAGCTGCCTCAAACACGGCCTCGTTAACCATCGGCTCGCGCAACTGATATTGGACCACGATGGATGCTTTCAGCGGTACGTGCACCGCATTGCGCGCCTCTTATACCGTAGGCGCAACCCCGAAGAGCCTGACGTTGTAAGATAAACGCTGCGCATTTTTAATAATAATAATAATACCGAGCGAGAGGTACTGTCTCGGAACCTAAACGTGGGAAGTTCCCTGACGTGCCAAGCCTTTGTAGAGCCGCTCCTCAAGGACAATGAAGCCTGGTTTATCGTGAGAAAATTCGCAGAATTTGTCTCCGAGGGGAAATAACCGCCCCGCGATGTCGAGCAGCCTTAATGGCTGCATCAGGTGAAGTAATCTTGAGAAGACATAACAGTGGCCACCTCCAACAAGGGATTTTAGTTGGTTTGTGAGTCCCGCACTACCGTGACTTTAATAATGACGCCCGGTGCACATCATACATTTTACCAGTTATTCTCGATAAAGAAAGAAGCGTTTCAACAATTGGCACGAAAAATAAACGCACGAAAAAATCACCACTATATATTTACACAAATCACTTTGTATTTTCAGCGTTTTTTCTGGTAATATTTTTTTTTATTCAAGTTACTGCGAAAAATGCAGCCTCTTGTACATCCGCGCAAATGATCCCGCAACGTTAACCCTAAAAACCTACAAATAGTTCCCCATGTATCAATGATAAGCTTATTCTATTTCGAAAACACAATGCATTGTTAAATCAATATTATAGTATATGAAACATTTAAAAGCCAATATTTTACCACATTATACTTTTCGATCCAATGCAAACTCGTGCCTCATTTTAATCACATGTATCCATGCAATTTTAGTTTAAGGACAAAAGAAATGCGATGCTACTAAATATTTTCGATTATATATATATATATATATATATATATATATATAGTGGACAGTAAGTAAAACATTTCACTTACTGCATTTTTCTTATAAACATTACAAACTTTGGCTTTAGATAGCTCAAATGTCAATAACCTTCTAAATTATGCTAGCAACAATGACTCTCGAGGCTACTGGGCTTTCCGTTAGTGCCATGAAGTGAGAACTTAAGCTGCTGTTGCTAAAGCCGATACAATACATTCAAATTTCGCAATTATAAATGGGACGAATTTATTTCAATTATCATTAAAATTACCAATTAATTTGTATCAAAATCGCATGGAAAAATAATTTGTATCATAATTACATCAGAATAATCTATCATGACATGAGTAGGATCTATTTGATCAAATAAGTGTACTTTTTAGTATGATTAATGGTAAGTCTTTACTGGTCACTTGTGCGTCATTGCCCACTCTCGGCATCTATTACTATACAATTTTCCTAATGTTCGGAACCCACATACCACTATACTATATAACACGTATCCAGTATTTGCACACACGGCCATCGCATCTACCGTTCTAAGTTCCACTGTGTGCTTTTTTGAAGATGTCTAAAAATCCTCACTACGCACTAGCAGTGCCTTCAGCGGGCACAACACTTTAAGGTGTGGGATTGTCACCCCCTAGAACCGATATCCTAACCAACCTAAACACACTCTTGAAAACACCGTGTTCGGTCAAGTATTGTGTTACGTCTCGTCTAGGGCTAGACACATGCTCATAGGATAGCATTGCCTTCACATGTTGATGACGAAGATGGCCTTTAGATGTGGATGATACTGTGAATGCCTTATTTTCTTCTAGTAGCTATCTGCTAGTGCAATATTGCTCCCAACGATACTAATAGTCAACCCAAAGCACGTCGATGCTGTCTCGTGCCTTCATATCGAACACTAGCCGGAGGAGAAAGACGAGCAGACACCGGTCACTCCGAAAACGTCAGACAGCCCGCCGCTAAAGACCACCCGGTGGCTGGCCAAAACCATGTAGCCAAACGCCGCGCACGTTTCGAGCGGAGCGAAGCAGACGACACAGCCTCTCCCCGTCAAAGCAGTGGGTGTAGGCCGGAGAGCAGGCGCTCGCTTCTCTACGCCGGTCGTGTCTCGACTCATACAGGTCTGTGTGTATCTGTTTGACCACATCTATTAGCTAGAATAGCGGCGAGACATTGACGCAACGTTAAACTACCTCAAGACGTATGGGTACTAATAGTTGTTGTTCTCGGCGTTCGTGTTAGTGGGGTTGGTATCGTGCCGCAGCCGCATCATCATAAGCGGCATAATCATCTTCGGTCTTTGCGTCTTAGCTAGCTAGCACATTCGGTGACTGACATTCTCTCGTGGCATACGTAGTTAATTCAATCAATCGATCGTGATAAATGTGCGTGTTGTCAGTTCTCTCGTGAGCGTTTTGCTGCTGAGTCTTCTGTCTGACGGAAAGAAACGCTGTCGCCATTAATTGCCGTCGGTCACGACTGAACGGAATCGAACGAGACAGCGAAAAAAAAACAACTGTGTGTTTGTTGCAGTACATGATTGCCGTCGTGGTGAATGCCGGGTCTCGGAACAATCTCCCAGCGATTATTGTTGCCATGCCTACTAGGTGTTCGCTGCGCCACTCCGAGCACGAGGTTCAATTTCGACCAGTTTTATAGGCGCCGACGATACGTTAACAACGCATGACATAGAACGATGTTTTTCGACGCATTCTTAAATACTATAAGAAGAACGCAGCAGTACACAGAAACTGTTCCAATAGGAGTGTGTATGTTCGATGAAACGTTAGGAAGGGGAGTGTATCATAACATAAAGCCAACAATAACCCTGTACTGCCTAGCTACTATTTTATTAGCCAGACCGGTGAGATCTTCTGGGAAGATCCAGAAATTAAGCTGTTTGTTGAACTTGAAATTAGAGAGCCGACAAAAATCGTTCGACGCAGAGACACCTAGCGCTCTCTCCCATCGCATTGTCAGCTGTTGTAGTTCACTAGGGTACTTGCTGCCGGCTGTATGCGTAGGGTATTAGTAGACATTTTTATTTGATAAATGCTACTGTTTTCGTGCTAGTACGTTCCTATGCACGTTTTCACCAAGAAATACCAATAGTCAACTCAAAGCACTGAATCGACGATACAGACAGTGAGAAGAAAGCACTATCCATCGAGTAGTTTGTTTGACAACAACGGTCGCTGTTTACAGAGCACTTTCGACAACGACTGCTCATTTGCAACTTCACACCGCAGGCTCTGGCGGTGCTGCTGCCACGATGAAGTTGCGAGTTCCTGAGGAATACCTGCGTGAAGTGGGCAAGGTGCTCAACGACCCACAACGGCCTCTGAAGGAAAGATTTCGCGCCCTTTTTACGTTAAGAAATATCGGTAAGCACACCCAATCGGAACGTTCGACCTGCGTAGCGTTCTTTTTATCTATTCGAGCAACATTTTAGCATAAAATACGCATTTCGCACTGCTCTTGAACGAACACAATCTGAGGCTGTGCTGCTCATGTGACACGGCGAATGCCAAGTGGACATTAATAGACCATGATAGTACACAAATTGCACTACTCGTCCCTCCAATAGAGACTGCAATGCTTTTTATGTTTTTATTAGATATATGAAACGAATGCTACTGACTTAAGATAATAATAATAATAATAATAATAACAAGAATAATGAGATCTAAAAAAACTTTCTGGGCTGACTCTCAGCCAAGATTTAACGTCCATGGAACTGCCTTTTGTATTGCTTCATAGACGGACCCCCATAAACACAAATGCTGCAGCCGAATGCACCACGCCACCGGGCTCGACACAGAATAATGATATCTAGCGTGCGGTTTTTTGTAATTTTCTTTGTTTGACGCAGAGGGTGGCGTACCACACATAAGCAAATGCTTTGGCGACAAGTCGGCACTGCTTCTGCATGAGCTAGCCTATTGCCTCGGACAGACGAAGGATCCAGCCGCTATCCCTGTACTCGTTGAGGTGCTCGAGAATAGCGGCATGGAAACTATCGCCAGACATGAAGCTGGTGAAGCACTCGGCGCACTCGGATACGATCAGGTCGGTCTATACACAGCCACATTTTCTGATTATTTTTCTCCGTAACAAACTTTACCGGCGGCAGCCGGCATAAACCATATCGATGATCTTCAATAATATTGAGGGACAAATTCGTGGTTCTTATCACTCAGGGTCGTCTTCTTTTTACAGAATATGATGGTGTTGCTTAAGTACGCAAACGATTCAAACCCAGTCATTTCTGAAACGTGTGAGCTTGCCGTCGAGCGTCTGCAGTTCATTAAGACCCCGGAATATGCAGCTCTGAAGTCGGAGCTCGAGGAGGTGCCATATAAGTCTATTGACCCTGCGCCGCCATTCCCCAAAAACACCAAGACTCTCGAAGAACTGGCAGCGCTTCTTCTCGACCCGAAACAATCTCTATGGAACAGGTATGTATCCGGTAGCCGGCCTCGAACTTGCTTCTCAAACTCGAGCTCACCCGCGATACATGCGAGATAGTCAGTGCCGCATATTGGTCTGTGGATTCTGCGCCACCTCGAAGCTACAAGTTGGACAAAATGCAAAGTCAACTTTCGTCAGACACACACATGTTCGTAATTAGTCTCAATTATGCCTATGACCAAAGTACCCATTATTACTTGTACCCACATGATACTTACAGAATGATTTGAGACGATAGATATCGACTTATAAAACAGTAGTAGTAGTAGTACCAACAGTACCATGTGTTTTGCTATCTGCAGGTATCGAGCAATGTTTACATTGCGCAACATGGGCACAAAGGAGGCAGTGCAAATTCTGGGTCGCGCCCTGTCATGTCGATCGAGTGCGTTGTTTCGCCACGAGGTCGCCTATGTGTTCGGGCAGATGCAGCACGAAGATTCGATTCCGTTCCTACAGGCGTGTTTGGCGAACACGCAGGAGCTGGCGATGGTTCGGCACGAGTGCGCCGAGGCGCTCGGCAGTATCGCCACTGACGAATGCATTGCTACGCTGAAGAGCTTCCTGACGGATTCCGAGGCAGTTGTACGCGAGAGCTGCGAGGTCGCTCTTGACATGTGCGAATACGAAAACTCGGCAGAATTTCAGTACGCTGACACCCTAGCTCGGCTCGGGCAGGTGCACAGCAACTGCCGCAACTCGACCTATCCCGGAACGCAAATCGTGCGCGCTGAGGTGCCTCTCGACAAGGTGAGCTGGGATGTGGCGTTTGCTGACTACGCGCCGGTCGAGTACGAAAGCCCGAGCATCCAGCACAAACAGTGGGCCGATCCGAAGATCCCAAGCCCAGCGTTTTGCCCAATTTTCAACGATATGGACGGCAACATAAATCGCAAATCTCACGAGGGCGCCTACGAAGTAGTCGACGGCCGACCACGTAACCCGCACGGCCGTACAGGAATAGCGGGCCGCGGACGTCTGGGCCGTTACGGGCCGAATCACGCTGCCGATCCGGTCGTGACCCGGTGGAAGCGAGACCAGAGCGGTCAGCAGGTTTTCGACAAAACCACCAGTATGCCCATCGCCGAGTTCGTGGGTATCCAGCGAAAAGATAACGGTCAGTGGGCGATACCCGGAGGTATGGTCGACCCTGGCGAGACGGTCAGCACCACGTTGAGACGGGAATTTATGGAGGAAGCTATGGACCAATGTAGCCCGCTCACGGGTGCGGCGGACGCTCATCAGCGGCTATCGCTTGACCAGCTATTCGATCAGGGTGCGCTGGTCTACAAAGGCTACGTGGACGATCCGCGAAATACCGATAACGCCTGGATAGAGACCGTTGTGATGAACTTTCATGACAAGACCGGAGAGTTCGTCGACAAATGGAAGCTGCGAGCCGGCTCAGACGCTGGCAAGGTTCGCTGGATTCCCCTCAGTCGCGACATGCAACTCTACGCCACTCACGCAAAGTTTCTTGGTGAAGTAGCTCACCTGATCAAAGCACACTGGTAGTCTCTCTTCCCCTGCTTAGCTAGCAATTAGGCGAATCATCGTCGGTCTCTTTTTTCTAGCATTACTTTGTAGAGTACGGAATAAAACGTGATATTCATGCATACAACAATGCAGTGACGCCGTTATAAGTAAAATAATAAACACACTACAGCAATGACCTAGGATTTGTAGTCTTGATGTGTAGTCTGTACATACAATCTAGATACGTTTAAGACCTTACCATAAATGCGCTGCCCCATATATGGGGCAGTGCTCGAAGTGATGATCGAAAAGATCCGATACATATTTTTAAAAGAATTATATTCAATTAATCTTCCGAAGTGTTTTGGCCCCTTTAAAGGGCTGTTTCTTCCCAACTCTTCAAAACAATTTTAAACGCGTTATTCTGACTCAAGTTGAGTTGCTTCTGCAAATGTTTCTTTATCTCTTCCATAGTCCCGAAACATTGTTCTTTCAATTTTTGTTATCCGTTGGAACAGGAAGTCGCACGGAGCGTCGGACGTTCTCGCATAACATTTCTTAAAATTTGCCGGCTCTTTATCGACGGTAGAACCAAATGCCAAAAATTCGTGTAAAATAATTCATTTGTAGCAAAAAAAAAACAGTCAAAATAACATTGGTGTTGATTCTGCTCTGTCTTTTTCGATCGAGCACCACTAGGAGTTGGCGTTCATTTCCTGCAAATTCCACACTTTTTAAACGAATTTTTCTGCCAGTCTTCTACGCATAGAGTATCGGTCACGGCTGTTACAGCTGATCCATTGGATATTTCCAATTCCTCAGCTGTCGCCCTAATAGTAAATCGGCTCTTGTTGAGAAATATAGATTTTTAACACAGAACTCGTTGCATATTCGTTGCTCCTTCATGTTCAAGTACCGTAATATGTCAGGGGTGTTTCTCACTACTTCTGCGCTAATTTTACTTAACTTGTTAACCGCAGAAGACAACAATTGATAACTGAAACGGGTTAGCACTGTGCGAGATTCCCGGTTTGACTCGAGAAAATAGGCAGCCGTCCTGGCGCACTGCAAATGTGCCGTAGGCGCGGCCTGGAGCCGGACCACAGCAAAAAGTAGACCGGTCTAGGCCAATACAGCGAAATTATGACAGATAGAAAACCAAATAATGTCGCACAATCGTCGCTTTAAGAACAGCATATTCGCCTCGGACGACAGTCGGTAAATAACATATTCCAAAGCTCATAATACTTAAGGTTCAAAATAGCTTGTACTTTCATAATGCGGTAACACATTTGAGAATTAAGGCAGTGTAAATACCAGGGTATTTTCATCGCTAAATTCAGTATTGGTATAACAACTAGTATAGACGCATGCGACGACTCGATGCCAAGTACAGGCTGTGAGGAAGATTTACACCGCATACGATTCAGATATATCGTGTTTATGGGCATCGGACCCACATTTAATTAGCGTAAAACTGCAAAAACGTCTAATGAATATATTTTGTCTGTGGTTAACAGCTGCTATCATGCGTTGGCCCCAATGATCACTCTTCGTGTTTCCGCTAGGTCTACCCAGCCTACATTGCCTGCGGCTGCTGATTCTGCTTCTTTAGCAACCACTGCTACGTTTGCTTTTCAGTTAAGAGCCGTGGCATACCCATATAAGTCGGGAGAAAAATATATATCACATAAAATATACGGTCGCAATTCACTTACCTCGATATTCGAACTTGCGTGAGCACATGCAGCGCGGCATAGTCCGAACACAGCGAGATCAGCCGGGCCTCGTGCTCCACCATCTTCATGTGATACTCGCGGATGTCGCATAATAATCGTTCAGTGTTCGTTTGCTCAATTATGCCTGCCGATAAAAAACGCCGTACACACAGGACACGTAGCAGTTAAATATAAGTGAGACTCAATAGTGGCTTTACCAACGCATCCCTGAAAGCCGACGACTATACAGAGCAAACATTTTTCTCTAATGACAGCTCTGTCTTCGATTAGCCCTAAACAGCATTCATAATCGTAATGTCAAATGCACTCATACGCAACCACAACGGATATGAAACATTTTTGTTCTACTCGCAACGCGAATAACCGGTAGTTTTATATCGGCGTTGCCGAAAATATTGATAATTGAGGCTATGGCGTTAATGGATTTACCTGAATTTTTTTTTGGAAATTAGGTTAGTAAACCACATACCTTAAAATATAATTTATTTGCAAGTACCCTGTCTGAGCTGCACGAGGAAAAGAGGGAATATATCTAAAATGTATATTTTAAACTACATTTGACATTTTGTGTGTTTACTCTACATATGACAAGTTCGCGACAAGCAATAAAATACTTTTAAGATATAGATTAAGAAACTGAGAATAGTGGACCCCTCGTGGCCTTCTTTCAGGGTTTTCCCTAACCATTTTTAGTTCGCGTAACCATAGCCGACTATTGCAGACACTATCTCCTACCTGTTGTTCATTAACTGTTTCACTAAAAAAATGTACTAAGTCTACCACCACTTGTATTCAAAAAAAGTTTATGTTGAGAATGTGTAAGCAGGCCAAAACGAAGGCGATAGGGAGAAAGAGTGTGGTGCATGAGCTAACACGGCTGAATGTCAACGCAAGAACTTACCGGTGACGGCGTAGACAAGGTTGCAGAGCGCATCGGATAACGTCTGAGACCGTTCACACACCAGTGACATGAATTGCGAGAGAACCTCGACCCGATCATTCATTCCATTGGCAAATGGCACCATGCCCTCTCGCTGCAACAACGAAAAATACATAGACAGAAGGGATTGAGCAACGATGGCAATTACTACTGATGGCAAAATGAGTGTGAAGAATGACATACATAGAAATAATAATAATGATAATAAATATCAAAGAGTAATGATCCTATTTACGGTTGTTACCAACGACACGAACAACAAACAGCATAAAACCCATAAACTTCTACAACAGAAAGGGCAACAATAGTAACAATGCAATGCAAAAGTCCATGCGTCATGCATTTCCCAGCAAGAGAAGTAGGCAGTGGAAATAGGAATCCTAACGACAACAATACATGTCCCACTAAACCAGGATGACTTAGCCAGGTGCATTCAAATATGTTAATAGAGGTATAACAATCGTTTGAATTACCGAATAGAAATACATCATACATGTATACATATTTTACGAGCCGTTTATCTAATGTTTAGGCAAAAGCAACGAAGAGGTACAGCGAAACAGTCGAAAATACTCACCCTAAAGCCGGCCCACATTTCTCGCGTTGGATGCCACTGCGTATTAAAGTACTTGGCGAAACGCGGCTCAATCTGGTCGAGCTTCTTAAGGTGCTCGTTGTAATTTTTCTCCTGTAGGCCAGAGAACATCCCGCGAAGGGTTTTGCAAATCTTCTCCTGTGTTAGCGGTGGCAGTTCGAGTCTCGTCATCTCCTTAAGCATCGACCGTACCACGTGAAAGTGGCAGTAGAGAACGCATTTGGCGCCCTCAAAGAGTGTTGATAGAGATGTTTTCAGCCGACGGTGCTGCTCCCGATCGAGCAGGATACAGTGCACGTTGCGAGCCGCCGGCTGGTTGTGACTGATAAAGATGTTCAACAGGAGGCCTTCCACCAATCGGTCGGTTGAAGCACGCGGAGAACACAAAGTGCGTACATGGACGAACACATAGCCGCACCCAGAATATACATCAAACAGACACCTCGAGTTAGACTTATACCACGGCCCAAAGACATTATTGTATCTCAACATTTCTCATGCTGTACACATCCGAGTTTGCACGTATCATGTATCTTTCACTTCTAGAAGAAAATACGTGTTAATTCGAGAGGTGCGGGACATGTTTTTAAATGCAGTTATAATTTACCTCCTTGTGTCGCACAGTTATAGCATACTCCCACGGTAAAGGGCCATTATCCAGCAACACTACGCTTTCACCTTCGTACACATCTAGGATCGACGCTGACGCTTAAACAACAGCTGGGTGCAATTTCATAAGGAACCTTATGCACAACAAAAAATCCAGAGGCTGCCGAGTGTATACTATCTACTATCTATATATATATATATATGGCATTAGGGTTTGCACGTCGCAGAGACATACCGGCCATCAATCGAATAGGCTTCATGAGAATGGCAAAGGCGAACGGTCCCCCGAGGCCCTGGGCGTCGTGGCCCGAGAACGACACGAGCGAGAAGTCGGGATTCATGGCAAAGTGGTAGCCGGCATCGAAGAGCAAAATCTCGGGGTAGAGCGCAAACTTGCGCTTCATGTGGCCCGTCTGGAAGAAGACGGCGACCAACTCGGACGATGTCGTCGACAAAACGACGGATGACCGGCTCTCAGGGTCGCACTCGCTCAGCTTGTGCAGCTCCTGCAGGAGGACATGCACAGGCGCGGGGTCGCCCCGAAGAGTCAGCTTCTCCGAGAGTTCGGCCACCTGCTGCAGCGACAGCGCGCGGTATTCTTCGGGTGGGCCGAGCCCAAGTTCTTCTTCGTCTGCCTCGACGTCGTCAGGGGGCCCGCCGATGCCTCCGGGGCCGGTACCAGCGCCGGCTACCCCACCATTGCCGCCGTCGTCGTCCTCATCGTCCTCACCCCCGACGAGTTCGCTGCCATCGTTATCAGGCCCGCCGATGCCCCCGCTGCCACAGAGACCGCCGCCCCCGTCCGCCGCCGCCGCCGACTGTGCCACCACCATCGTCATCATCGTCATCGGCGGCGACCATTCCAATTCTTCGCGTAGTCGACGCTCCGACGACGAGTCCGGCGGAATTGGATGTGACCGGCGAGAGCTGCTGGTGTGTCGTACCGTGCGACTCATCCATGAGCTCGACGTCGCCATCGAGCGTTCCCGTGACATCCGCATCGCCTGTCGTCACGTCGCCCATATCACTGCCAGGAAAACAAAAAAAAGTAGCGGGATGAAGGAAAACGTTCCGTCTTAAGCGTCTATTCCGCTGTTAGCAAGGTGCCTATTGCCAGAAGTTGTGCCGAAGAAAGCTGCCTCAGCACGCGCATGATGAAACGATGCACACGCTGAAAAATGTTTTGCCAGCTAACAAAAAAACAACTATGTCTATAAGTAAATTTAGCTTATGTTTAATCCAATACTAAATTGTGTATACTGTCGTATATATATATATATATATATATATATATATATATATGACAATAATTGGTCGAAAAATGCTAAGTAGTAATAATCATCAGTCTTGTTCAAGTAAATCGGAGTCATTCCTAATTAACTTTTAGGGTATTATTCGGTAGGATTATAGGATTTCCATATTTAAGAGGGTTTTATTCAAAAGATATAATTTTTGAATTTTTATAACCTTGTTTATAAATTTCACAAAGCGTAATTTGTTGTACCTTGATTTGGCACAACTACCGAATGTGTGAGAGGTTGTCCTGACAAGAAAATGCCCTTTGATAGATTAGAGACGCAGATTGTGACCATATTGATAAATCGATGCAATTCATCGCATCACAAATAACGCGTGTAAAGGTAACTAGATAAACGTTACAGTCAACGTACTCGAGGGAATCATCGATGCATTCCTCATGTGGGTGTGAAGTTGTTGTCGTTGTCGTCGCCACTGTTATTGCAGGGGCTTGCGTCGGTGCTGGCTGTTGCTGCACCTGTTGTTGTAGATGTTGCACCTGCTGTTGCTGCTGAGGTGTTTGTTGTGGTGGGTGAAGTGGCATCTGTTGATGATGTTGTTGTTGCTGCTGCTGCTGTTGTGGTTGCTGATGCTGGACGCTTATCGTCGTGGTTACAGAAACAGGTGAGGACTGAGGCTGAGGAGTACCTGTCCGGCAAATCGTTGGTACGGCATCAACAACCGTGACACCGGCCTGTGGCGTTGAAGTAATTAAAGGCCCTGAAGTTGGTGGTCGCTCAGCGTGCTCATGACTCGGGTCCAACTTGAACAGAAGAATGCAATCCATTTTTCGCTCGTATTTCACAACCACCGATGCCTTGCAGTTGCGACTGAAATTGCAGATAATGTAATAGGCAATTTATATGCATGTTATAAACACACATTATAATACCAAATATATATATATATATATATATATATATATAAAAACTAATCGGCTAGTAGGATACGTTAATACTTCGTCAAGTACGTTTTTAGCAAACCAGACCATAGCGCATTCACACTAGATTTAATTGTCTTTTTCAATTATTGTCCAGCAGAGCAATGGCAAAACAATGATCAACCCGATCTAACAGTTAGTACTAACTACATTTGACCGATTGATCAGCTATTGCAAACGTCGATGTCGACCGGACGAACTTGAGGAGACCGCCGGTCACCCTGCCACACACAGAGTCGTGGGTTCGGCCCTGGCAGAACGCAGGATGCACGCACGTCCATTTTCAAGAAGCGATCTTTCTCTTTGTCTTTTTTTTGTTTGCAGATGCAGATAGATGTTCTATATTGGGAATTTTAATTAGGATTGATGTTCTATATTATTATACTCATGCTAAGATACGAATATCAATAGATAAAAATACAATTGTATGTATTGTAGGTGTGTTTGTCTGTGTTGATTATTACCATTTCGGCTATCTGTTCAAACTAATCTTTCATACTACTACTGCAGCACCTTCTACTGCCACCACCACCACCAACGACTACTATTACTACTACGACTACTGACGCTTGAGCTGAAGTCTGCTTGTTGCTATGGCGGCTGTTGTGCACACAGAGGTAGCGAACGTAGACGAACTGCCAGCGGTCGTCCACCTTGGGCGCGAGCTCCGGCGCAGACTTGTTGGTCGCGCCGCCTCCACCGACGCCCTTCGAGGCAGCCGCCCCTTCGCGCTTCTGGGTGGCCATATCGCGGCCCTTGTTATACGACGACACAGTGCTGGCCGCCCGCCCGGGAAACAGAAAGGACAACACAGAGAAACGAACCAGCAGCACACACACACACAAGCAAAAAGAGAAACCGCAAAAGCAGACCCGAATTGCCAGCAGCGGCAGCAGTATCCACGGAGGTGAGGGATTCCCAGGCAGATTCCCGACGAAGACCATGATGCTTGATAAAACACGCGATATCCGCGAGACAAGTAGGGACCACACGTTAGGTCGGCCTATTTATATATATATAATATATATTATTATATAAATAATATAATATATATATATATATATATATATATATATATATATTATATAGATAAATATATATATATATATATTATATATATATCTAATATATAATATATATATGGGACCGTCTTCCCAGACGGAACATTATTTAATTTAGTAATTCCTCATAAGCTTGAACTTCTATAATTACTAAATTCAAAACAATTGTAACTATTCAGGGCATTATGCAGAAAAGGCTATTGCCGTGTCTGCCCGCTCTTGTGGGTGTTGTCAACATCCTTCTATTACAGAACGATGTTTATAGAATTTTCTATGTTTTAATTGTGCTGGAAGACTCATCCAAAGGACACACGTTTTTAATATATTCGGCGAAATTAAACAAGTCTGTTGTTTAAGTTTGGTTTTGCATTCTTTTTAAGATAATTCTAATACACATATAAACAGATGAGGAAATCTGGCATCGAATAATTTGTCACAAGCCTTGTATATGAGTGTGTTACTACATTATTTACAGCACTTCTGGTAGGATAAGCTTTATTAGAAGTAGCTTCAAAAGAGGTACGGTTCCTGCTATAGTCTGTCTTATATATATATATATATATATGTGTGTGTGTGTGTTCACGAATCATACTTCCTCCCTTTCCACAGAAGTTGGTGAATTCAACATAAAGTAATATAATAAAACGCAAGAAAGCATTTACTATTTGATTTCTATATACAGTCGACTCCAACGAAGTCGCAGCTTCGTTGAAGTCGACTGTATATAGAAATCAAATAGTAAATGCTTTCTTGCGTTTTATTATATTACTTTATGTTGAATTCACCAACTTCTGTGGAAAGGGAGCTCTGCACACTCTCTCTGATTCGTGGTATAAAAAATATCGATCAATAATAAAATCTAGAGGCAAGATAAAGTTATGTAAGATACCTTATTGGGACAGTCTCATACATATATTTGTGAGAGACTGAAAGGATAGTATGGCCTGCGACTCTGGCACTTATCGTGGGGTCGATCACGGGGTGACACATACTTCTTTTTTTAGCGCATACATTTTGTTAAAAAATAAGTTTAATAATATTGCACTTTCTCTGGATGCCAAGAAAAAAGTTGAACTTGCTCTACGCTAGAGCTTGGGACGGGTAAAAATGAATATTGAGAATATGACAATAAAAACAAGAGACGAAAAAGAGAGACAGAAGGAAAGCTAGAGATAAATGAATGATCTAAAGACGATCAAATCGCCAACAATACGAGCAGCAGCCGAAAATAATAATAATAATAATAATATAATACTAATAATACTGCAACAACAACAACGACACTGTCAACGAAGACGTCGACAACAACAACAACAACAACACAAACAGCCACAACAGAGTTATTATTACCAACAACCAACAAAAACCAGACGAGTGGCAAGCTCGGAGAAGTGTGACGCTCACCGTGACGTGTTGACTTTGTACTGCTGGCCGGTAGCCTGGCACCACTCTTCGAAGCGGGCTTTCCACTCTTCCCACGAGTGGAACTCATCGTTTTCCTTGAGCAGATCCATGGCGAATCGCCGGCCCGCAGAGCCAGGAACTCGGCCACGGCCAGCCCGAACCGCTTGCTGAATCTACCCGGCTCGCGGCTCACCACCCGATCGGATCAGATCTAACCAGCTGCAGCTGCTAATGAATGCTAGTGTGTGCCACCTCTCACGACTGTCACGACTGATGAGATTCTAACTCTATGGTGATGTTGCTGCTGCAGCAGCCGCCACCGCTTATGATATAATGATACATTAGCCGCTATTTATGACAATAATGACGACAGTTCGTTGACGGTCGCCGATAAACATAGCCACTTTTCTGACGCGTGACAGCACCGGATCGACCCGCCGGTCTGGGAAAGCCAACATTAGTCCGATATGTTCGGACCCTCGATCGGCGTCATAATTCATAGCATTCTTCTTCTTCTCGAGAGAGAGAGAGAGAGCGAGGCAGATTGTTACCGTCGCCACTGCCACCTTCAGAGTGATTTTTGTTTTCCACCACAATCACACACGGAACATCAGCGAGTGTTGTTACTTCACAGTTGCTTCACCTCGAAGCTCGAAACCAAGCAACTTTCACTACTCGACACAGACAAACAACACAGGTATACACAAACACTCCTCCCTTAATCGCATCCAGTAGATCCATGTTCACATCTCATATTCGACATTTCCTGCTCCGTGTTCTATTGTTGTCGTTGTTGCTACTACTACTACTACTACGGTTGTTGTTGTTGCTATTATTATGACAATTATTTGTTATTATTAGTATGCTTATAGTTCTTGAATTGTTGAGCTGGCGGCGCTCCTGTTGTGATGGGTCAGTCAACAGTGTGTCCGTCTTCACATCACCAGTACGCTCTGACTTCTCCGACTACCGAATAATGCCACCGACTCTCACTATCCTCGTCAACAGTCTTCAGTCAGTCCTATCTACACAAACAACGACTTCACTCGAAGTAGCAGCACTGCACTGCACTAGCCAAACATCATCGTCATCATTATCATCGGCGAACTACTACGAGGAGGTGATATCCCTTTGAAGCTCGTTTGTTTGTAAACATGCCAACGAGTGTGTCGTCTGCTGTGGTGGCGGCGGCGGCGGCGGCGGATTCTGTCGGTCGCAGCTGTCGGCCGGCAACGACAGCCCGCCAGTTTTTCCTCCAAAACAGAGTGGTCAGCTTTGGCGCCACCGCTAGATCAGCCGCCAGATGGCCGCAGCGCTTGGGTGGGTGGGTTGGTTGGGTGAGTACTTGATGTGTGGGTGCTAAGCCCCCGTGACCTCAGTGATGTAAAACGAAAGTGTACCGCTGGAATATGGTTATATGAATAAAACCCTAATATTAAAAAAAAAAAAAAAAGCCCCCGTGACGGGAGGGGAGGATGTTGGGTGTAAGCCACCGCCAAGAACAAATCGCTAACGGGAGAGCGACTAGTTTGGCAACTGTCGAATGCCATAGCTGCTTTGAGTTCATACTTGTATATGAACTATAGATACGTGTTTTGTGCCTACATTTTCCGTGTTGTATGGGTCGGGAGATCTATGCGGCTTGACATCTTGGTTTCGTCAACTTTGGTCTCCTGCCCTAAGTACCAAGAGTACAAACGTGGCGTGCTGGCAAGTGACGTTAAACGCGCGTGTGAAGAGTTATGGTATTTCTAACTATCAAACAAGTATTCGAAGACTTCAGGGATATCTTTGAATTAAAATAAAATATAATTTATTCCTCTGGTTTGTTTGTGTTTCACCGAGGGAAAGGGACTTGCACTCAACTTAGTTTTGCTACCAGGGGCTGCACTGAGGTTGCTTTGTACTGTACCACATGAGCCTAACTTCATTTCTTGAAGGGGATGTTGTTCTGCTAGTTGAGCTAGACTTCCGCAACGCACTCAATAGTGTCTGCCGAGATCACTTTTTTTGCGTGAGGTTCGGGAAAAATGCTTTATGCACACCCAGCGCTGACATCCGAGTGCGGAGTACAAGGAGTCTCACTTGGTCTACCGTTATTTCATCTTCCTATTACAGAGTTAATCGACTCCCTGAAGTGTCCCCTGAATTTATGAGACGCGGCCCGCCGTGCCATCTATGGAGATTATTAATCTACTTTTAGCGTGTCTAAATGTGAAGTCTTCTCTAGAGCTTGCGGATATAGCATAGCATGCAGATTTGGGCTACTCAAAGCCCAAGTCTGTTCCTTTTGAGACCTTGCTTCTCTACGCCCACCGAAACCCATTTGTAGTATCCACCACCCTAACGACCGGACGACGACCGATACGAGTTCGCTAGGCTCTCTCTCAAACAACACACGTCCTCTCCCGAGCTCGCACCAACAACTACTGACTCATTTATTCTCATGCCTCCTTATATACTCACAGATTGCCCGCGCATTTAGTGACTTCCCGCGTATTCGCTAGTAGGGTGGCGGCATCTTCTAATTGGCGCCATGTTTTAGCTTGCTTCAGCATTGCCGCCAACAGACGATATATATATATATATACCCGCGCAGCTTAACTGACGCTGCTATCCTACATTCTCCCCCCCTTCACCGGCTTGTTTCGAATTCGGCCCCATCTTCACCCACGAACTCCCGTAGACGGCTCGGTGCGCGTCTCATCCGCCGTGGACGTCCTTCACCCGGCGCGCTGTTGTTCTCGTGTTGATCTTCTGCCGCACCTCGTATTTCTTCTTCAGGTCTCTGTTGTGCACCTTGATCCGGGTGCTGTAGATAGCCTGGCATCTGCGCTGCCCGTGCTACCTGTGGTTGGCCGGCACGCGTCAACCGGTTTCTGTGCCATCTCCTACCGTCTTCCAACTCGTACATGTCTTCACCGACTTGTCTTTTAACTCTCGTCGGTGGTCCATACTTCTCCTCCCCCTTTGCAGCGACTGGTCTCCGTATTCTGACCCAGTCACCGGGCGCGAACTTGGTTTCCACTGCCGCTCTCCTCCTGTCTGCGTACTCCTTTTGTTTGTTCTGCCTTGTCTCCACTCGCACTCGCTCATCTTCATCATTCTGATTGGTGTTTCTTCGCCGGAGACCCGCGTCCAGTTTCGTCCTCATAGACCGTCCATGTAGTAATTCAGCGGGCGATTTTTTGCCTGTCGTTGCCTGTGCGGTTGCGTTGTATGCGCCGATCATCTCGGTCAGGCGTCTCCGCCGGTCGCCGTTCATTTGGGCGGCCGACCAGATGAAGCCGCCCAGTGTCCTATTGAATCTTTCCACCAACCCATTTGCTTGAGGGTGGTACACGGGTGTACGAATGTGTCGAATTCCGAATTCGGTCATGAATTCTTCGAACTCATAGCTCAGGAACTGGGGTCCGTTGTCCGTTACTATGCTGACCGGAATGCCTTCACGGTATATGAGCCTGTGTAGCATGCCAATGATCCGACGAGCTGTTGTCTCTGCCATGAACTCTACCTCCGCCCACTTCGAGTAGTAGTCCATGACAACCACCGCGTATCGCGCTTCCGGTCCCAATGAGCTGTCCGGGCCTCGGATGTCGACTGCTAGCCTTGTCCACGGCTGAGCTGGCCAGGGCGTCGTCCTCAGGGGTGCTGTGGTAGCCACCGCTGTCTTGTCATGTAATGCGCACAACCGGCACTCTCGTACCGCTTCCTCAACCATTTTGTCCATTCCCGGCCACCAGAACGTGTTTCGCAGTCGATGTTTCGTCTTCACCATCCCCTGATGCGCATCCTCGTGGGCCATCTGGAACGCTCTCTTTCGAAGTTGCTGCGGCAGAACTACTTTATCTCCTCTCATTAGTACGCCCTGCGTTTCGGATAGTTCATGAACAACGGAGGCCCAGCGCCCGGCTTGCGCCAGCCGAGGCCGTTTTAACCTAAGCCATCTTCTCACGCTCTGAATGTCCGGGTCAGCTAAAGAACAACTTACAACCTCCTCCCACTGTATTGGCCTTAACTTTTCTTCTAGTGTTGCTACTATCATTTCCTGCCCATCACACGTTTCAAAAATGTCTTCTGTCGGCAGTCGAGAGAGCATGTCGGGTACATTATTTGTTATACCGCTTCTAAATTTTACCTCAAATGAGTAGTTTCTCAGCCTTTCTACCCACCGACCTATCCTCATTGGCGCTCGACCCTCCCCCTTGTAGCCAAGTAGTGCTATCAGCGCCTGATGGTCTGTCCGTAACGTAAACCTTCTTCCCCACAGGAACGTGTGCCATCGTTCGATCGCAAACACGCTCGCCAATGCCTCCCTCTCTCCCGTGGAATACCTTTGCTGTGTAGGTGTTAGTGAGCACGATGCATACGCTATTGGCCGCTCTTCCCCGTCCTGCTCTTGCAGTAGCACTGCTCCTAATCCGTGCGCTGACGCGTCCGTCGCCACTATCGTGGGTGCTGTTGGATCGAAAATTGCTAAAGGTGCCGCCGCTACTATACTTGCTTTCAGTTTCTCGAATGCCTGTTGTTGCTCTGGCCCCCATTTGAATAGCACGTTCTTTTTTAACAACCTGCGTATTGGCTCGGATATATCCGAAAATGTCGGCACGCACCGCATATAAAAACTTGTCACCCCTAAGACCGACTTAACCTGCGTTACGTTAGTTGGAACCGCTAACTCTTTAATGGCTTTCAGGTTATCTACACTAGGTCGTACCCCGTGTTCGTTAATGGTAAACCCGACGAAGTTAATCTCCTTGGTTCCCAAAACACACTTTTCGTTCAGCGTCATTCCTGATTCTTGGATTCGTTGTAGCACCCTGCGTAACCTTACATTATGCTCCTCTTGGGAAGTTCCAAATACTAAAATATCATCTAAATATATGACCACTCCCTTTAGTCCTTGCAGCAGATTTTTCATTAATCGCTGGAAAGCCGCAGGTGCCGACGCCAACCCGAAGCAAACCCTCTTATATCGAAACAATCCCCACGGGGTTACAAACGTAGTGAGGTCTCGTGACCTTTCATCCAATTCAACCTGGTGATATGCCGAGAGCGCGTCTAGCTTTGAAAACCACCTGGCCCCGTGTAGCTCTACCAGCAGGTCGTCCAGATGCGGTAGAGGGAAAACATCAGGCACTATCGCTTGATTTACTTGTCTTAGATCCACACACAATCTAACTCTACCGTCCCTTTTCGCTGCTACTACCATGCCCGATACCCACTCGGAAGCCTGAACTGGCTCAATAACATCGTTCTCCAATTGTTTATCTAATTCGGCTTTCACTGCCGTCACTAGAGTGAGCGGTAACCTCCTCAACTTGTGCTGCACCGGCCTAACATTCTTCTTAAGTCGCACTCTGTGCTGCACGGCTTTAACCAGACCTAGCGTTCCCGAAAACAGTTCCCGAAACTCGTTCTCTATTTGAATCGTTTTAACTTCTGCCACCGAGCACGATCGCGCCGCACAATCGATTATCATACCTAGTTTAGCTAGCGTATCGCGTCCTAGCACCGACCTACCATTAGCTACGACGAATAAATCGCATTCAACCTCCCGACTGCCCAGTTTGAGGTGGCATCGAGCCATTCCCAGCGTTGGTATCCTTTCCTGATTGTATGCGCGTAGTATTGCGTTCGTGGGCCTAACTCGATCTCCCCGGTCTGCCAAGTGCTCCTTATTAATAATAGATACGGCTGCCCCCGTGTCTATCAAAAAGGTTACTAAATTACCGTCTACTGCCACACTACTAGCAAACTCCGGACAATAAAGAGACAGTGAGTACACAGCTGTTGGTTTATTCCATACCTCAATTTCGGGCTCCTCTAAGCGTTCGCCGTTGGTCCGACGATCCCAGCGTGGCTGCTCCTCCACGCCGATCGCCTGTACATTCTGCGTCGCCTGACCTGCCGCGTTCCTGCACTTCCGTCCAAAGTGGCCGAACTTGCCACAGTTTCGGCACCTGACTCGTCTTGCCGGGCACAACTCTGACGCGTATCCGTGACTGTCCCAGCCGCACGCATGGCATCCACCTGCTCCGTACTCTTGCCTTGCCGCCGGCCTTGGTCTGCTTCGTTCCGCAGGCCTTCCTGCCTCCTGCACCGCGTTCACTTGCTCGTGTGATTCTGTGATCCTCTTGGCTTCTATGATGCACCTCTCCACGTGTAGCGCAACCGTCAGGGCCTGTTCGACCGGCAAAGCCTCTTCCAGGAGGAGCTTTTCTCTCACCTGTGGCATCGTCGCTCCCAGAATGAGCTGGCTCCTCAACGCCTGGCCCCGATCGTCGAACTCGCACCCCACCAGCAGTCGTCGCAGTGCCGCGATGTACTCCACCAACCGCTCTCCGCCGCGTTGTCGTCGTCGGAAGAATTCGTCGCGGGAGACGGCCACTCCCTTATGTTCCTTGAACATCTCAGTTAGCTTCGCCACCATCCTGGCGTACTCGGTTAGTGGGACCTCGCCATCCTTCTCCGGCTCCGTTGGCTGATCCGCCATAGCACGATATTGTGCTTGGCCCTCGAGCCCGAGGCAGTGTAGTAAGATTGCACATTTCTTCGCGTCAGTCAACTTTGCTGCGCCGACCGAGGTGGCTTCTAGATAAACCTCGAATGCTTGATGCCACTCCGTCCACGGTGTTGCTGGTCGGCCCATGGTTGGCAGGAACGTAGCTGGGGGTGGCAGACCTGTGGCCATTGTTGCGGTGGCTTTTTCCTTCCAGATCCTGTCGACTGCGCCAGTTGTAGTATCCACCACCCTAACGACCGGACGACGACCGATACGAGTTCGCTAGGCTCTCTCTCAAACAACACACGTCCTCTGCCGAGCTCGCACCAACAACTACTGACTCATTTATTCTCATGCCTCCTTATATACTCACAGATTGCCCGCGCATTTAGTGACTTCCCGCGTATTCGCTAGTAGGGTGGCGGCATCTTCTAATTGGCGCCATGTTTTAGCTTGCTTCAGCATTGCCGCCAACAGACGATATATATATATATATACCCGCGCAGCTTAACTGACGCTGCTATCCTACACCATTCATTACGGGATCTAATCCACATGAAGGCCTGAGTCTACGACCATTCCCTCGAGTTCACATCGTCCTTACCTAAGCTGGCCCTTATTGAAGCCTTCTGTGCCCAAGCTCTTCTGCCCATTTTGTCAAGGGGGTCTACACATCACAGACGATATCTTGATGGACCAGCTGTAATATCATGGAGTCTTACCGCCGCCGAAAGGGTCCACCGCATCTCAGATTATTCTGCTCTAAATCTCCTCCGAGTGTCTGTCAGTCGAAGTACAGCGCGGAAACATCTCTTCAGTGCTACCCACGTTACACAGGTGTAGAATATCATAGAATATAACCACGAGTGATAATGCTTGTCACGTTCCATAGTAAAGAATGGTAAACAATGACTCAATAAACCATATTCAGATATATATTATTGTATATTTATCATTTTAACGGCATACATTTTCAGAATCGTTCGTCTCAGAATGGCTTGTAGCCTCGCTTTACCTTTGCTGTGTCAGCAGAGACCATTTTGTGACAAGCCATGGTCAAACCCGAAATACCAACGCTCATTAGTTAAAACTTACATATTGCTCCGATACGTTGTGATATATGCTGTGTTGAGGAAATGAATGTTGCATAGATATGTTATTGGGACGTGTGCTTCCCTTTCCTGCCTGTCTTTGCTGTTATGTCTATTTCACTTGGACGCCACAGGAACCTCTTTAAGTGTGGCCGGTGCATCTTCGAACGCATACTTTTGCGAAGTCTCAGGGGAAGTCAAAGATGATTTCTCAATCGTACTAAGCCCAATTTGCTGCTATCCAGCAACATTTTTAGCATTTTGCTTGTTTTGCGAGAGTGAGCGAATAGACCGAGAAACAATGGGCTTTCGGCTTCACCATCGCCTTCTCGACTGCGTAGCAACGCACAGGGCTTTCCTTTCCCGGGCGTTTTCGCTCAACCGTAGTCCTCTCGCGATGTAGTTGCCGTCCTACTGAGTTCTAAATCCGCATTTAACTCAGCGTAACGTCCTCGTTACATTTGGTGGAGGAGTGTCGTTAAAATATGCTTTCTAGTGATAACTGGATAACTGGACTATATGCTCAAATTGAAGATAGTGTTCAGGTCGTACGTTCTACGGATTGAATCCGGCTTGGCTAGAATGTTTTTTTTCATCTTAGACAGTTTAAATCGGGTTGAGTAGTGCCCTGCATTTACATTTCCTTGCAAGAGAAAGCACAAACAAGTGCAGTATAAAGATGCTAAACGTATCTAAAACGGTAAAGACGAAATTATGGTATATATGATGATAGTCTTCTCTACTAGCTAACACTCTGATCAAGTGGGTTTGATAATGCCTAGATTTCCTCCTGGCAGACCTGAAGTAACGGGGTGGCTCGCGCTAAGGGTTTTTTTTACGAGTATATCTAATTAGCGTTATTTTATTTTAATGGGGGGGGGGGGGGTGGATGGTAATGCACAATCTCTTTTTATTGAGACATCTGTGCTCCCCGTTTTTTTCGATCATGGTCGATATTTAATCCATTCTAGCATTCACCTTGTTTAAATTGGGAACCATGAAAACCAATTTAGGAGTGGCCGGTCTGGGTCTCGAACCCAGGCGTTCCGAATGCAAGACAAAGGCTTTCGCCACTAAGCCATCTTGTTCTCGAAGCATCCTGCTCGTTTCTTCTTCGGCCGCGTACCTTATATCACACCGAGCTTAGCTTTCTTAACGTACTTTTTTGCACTTTGTGATTCAAAGCTTTAACATTATTATATATATGGTTTATTTCGCAATAACATTGCATTTCAAGATGGTACATAATTTCAATACAATTCATTCCTTTTATACACTTTAAACACTTCAGCGACCGTCCCACCCGGCGAAAAAGTGCAAAGACCGCCGATGCTTCTGGCAGCTCGCTGCGTGGTATTTAGCGCATATCTGCGAGCAGAACCGGCAACGACATTGATCGTCAACTTGGTGAAATCCTTGAGTCGAACATACCAAGTGATGATAGCCATGCACAATGTATCTTGTGTACACGTGCCGGCTAGTGCATGCCATTCCATCCCAAAGCTCCCTGGCGAGGTACACATCCAATTGCGCTACCTCTGCCGAGGCCTCGGTCACTTTTCCCTGCCACTCCAACAAAAATTGTTGAAGTGGTCCAGTAATAGGTGACCTAAGCCTGACTCTGATTGTTTCCACTGCCGGCCCGCAACCCGCTAGCAGGTACACGAAGCGGCTTTTTGCCGTCCGGGGTAAGCAAAGGACCCGCTTCATATATATTGTGAAGCATCTTTCTAGCTGCGCAAAATTTGCCGCTGAAAGATGGCCCCACACCCTGCCAAGGCTGTAGCTCAACATTGGCACAATCTTAAGCTCATAAAGACGCACGGCCGCACTCACAGACAGTCGTCGAGGGTCTCTCACCTCTGTGTGAATAGAGGTAATAGCCGCTCGACACCTGTCGGCGATGTGCTGGGTAAAGGTCGTTCCCGTATAGTGTAGCCTCAGACCCAGATACGGGAAAGAGTTGACAAACTCCAGCGGTTGGCCACAACAGGGTATTACGTCTGCTGCGGCCAATCGACCCCCACGGCGAAACTTCATGGCTTTCGTCTTCCGCGCATTTATTTGCAGGCCCTTACGGTGAAGGTAACTTTCGACGTCACCGACAATTCGACGAATGGCACCGCGGTTCCGGTGGGCCACTACTATGTCATCCGCATACATGACGACGACGGCGTTTCTAAACTCCTCCCGCACATGGCGAGCTAGGTCTGCGATGAGCAAGGAGAATGCCAGGCAACTGAGAGGGTCCCCTTGGGGGGTCCCTACGTTTTGACAGAGCTGCAAGGTGTCTTCGCCCCTTACGTTTACTTCAAGGCGGTCTTCAGCAAAGAAGCTGGAGAGCACTCGTAGGAAAGAACCACCCACCCCAGCATGTCGAAATGAATCGACTAGTAGGTGACGGGGAGCTTTGTCGAAGGCCTTGACACAATCGATAAAGACGGCGTACAAGTGACCCCCGGGCACAGCCAGCACCCGTTCAACTTCCGACTGGAGTACGTGGATCGCGTCCTGTGTACCTCGGCCTTTCCTGAATCCGAATTGCTCCGGAGGTAAGGCCTTCTCCACAGTTGGAAGCACCCTCGAGATAATCAACTTGGCGAAGATTTTCCCGAGAGTGCGTTCCGACGCGATACCCCGATAGAGATTTGGATCGTCCACGTTGTCACCGTTTTTGCCCTTGAATAGCAGAGTAAGCCTGGCCTCGTGCCAAACCTGGGGTATGTGTCCCCCGCTGAGTATCTGATTAAACAGCTTACACAGCTCCTCCGCTAAAACATCGGACGACTTAGCCCAATGTTCGTAATAGATCCCATCAGGACCACTACTCTTTTTCTTGGGTAACCCGCGCAAGATCTGCACAACTTCCTCCACCGTAAACGGCGAATTCATGTCGTGCTGCTCCAGAGTGAGCGGTTGCTCAATAACTGGGTTAGGCGCGGGGGGCGTTTGCATCGAGCAGAAGGGCAGTGAAGTGCTGCCGCAACTGCTCCTTTGTCATGCTGTGCATGCTTCTGTTTTGCCGGCGAACAATGTAGACATGGGGTTCGCGCTCTGCTCTCTCAAGCAAACGAAACTCCGCCTCCTCATCATACCGGCGCTTACTCTCCACAAGCAGTTTCTTGTAGGTTGCTCTATGTCGGCCATAGAGCGCCCTACGACCTGGGGGTCGGGGTGTAGAGCCCGTGCTAGGCGCAGGAGCCCCAAGACTTCCCGACGTTTTAAGTAGCAGGCCTGTGTAAACCAGGGCCGCGCCCGTCTTTGTCTGTACTTCTTCTTGACTACAGCCGCCTTGACAGTGGCCTCCAAAGCGTGGTTGCTTTGTTCAATGTCAGAAGTTGATCTCAGCAGCTCTAACTCGCGCGTCAATACACGCAAATCTAGTTGCCTAGACCAGTACGTTATCGGCTGCCGACGTGGGGCGCGTCCCTGGCCAGGCACACACAGAGACGCCAGCACCGGCAGGTGCTTCCGTGCTGGAATATCAAGTACCTCGCATCCTTGAAATTCCGTCGGATGTTGAAGATTGTGAAACAGGAGGTCGATAGTGCTTCTTCCACTTTGGCAAACATACGTGAATTTATCACGCTCATTTGCGCAATGCAGGCCTCTGTTTTCTAGAAGCTTAAGAAGCACATCGCCCTTCCTATCGGTGGCGCCACTATCAATACGACAGTTGAAGTCGCCGCCGACCAGAGTGGGTAGCTGGAGGTTCAGTCCCGCTAGACCAGCACTGATCGCATCGGCAACGTCAACATCATCGTAATGAGGTGGCAGGTAGAACAATGCGAGGTTGAAACTACCTGAGGTGAGTGTCATACAACACTCACCTCGACACACACATTGCATTCGGGGTGACCCTGCTCGTAAATAGATTGAAAGTCCACCTACTGGTCTTCCCCGCCCTCCGTCTGGAAGACTTGCTAGCAGATGGAAACCTCGCATCTCATCGAAATGCACTTCCTTCCGCATGAAAGTCTCCGTCAAGAGTACAATGTCCACATCATCAAACAAACGCTCTGGTGCTAGCTGTAAAGCCCCAGATAAACCTTCGCAATTCCAAAGCAATAATTTGCAGCTGCGAGCAGCATGCAGCTGCCTTAGCAGAAGGCGTCATTGCTGTCTAGCTGTTAAACCATGCCCATCAGTAAACTCTTCGCATACTCTAGTCTGGACCGGCGGAGCCCCCAGCCAGCGCCGGAAACTCACGCCTTTCGGCCAGAAGGCGCTACTCGAAACTTTACTAAAATCATCATCACCAAAGGCCACGCAGAAGACGGAGTCCGGCCGGGAAACTTTGAGTTTCCAAATAGCACGCACTACAGTATGTCTCCCGGTTAGCCAACCACGCAGCTGTTCTGCCGACGCTTTTCGGCTGAAGCCCTCCAAACGGAGAGCCTTCATAGGCAGCACACGGTTTTCACAGTGTTAGCTCACCTAAGTCTACGACTGCACTTCCTGCTCGAAGAGGACGGTGCTTCCTTATCGCGCTAGTTTCGCGTTTTTCCACTGTTGTTCGCTTGTGAATTTGGGAGAGATCGCCCTGGCTCGGCCCCAGGCGTCCATCCTGCTTCTCCGGGCTGTTGCTGGCCGATCCGCCACTCTCACTCGCGAGCTTCCTCTTCTTTTTGTTTCGTCTCTCCACCAGCTGGAAGCCTTCGTTGTCCAGCTGATCTTCCTTGGCTGTCTCTGTACAGTCCATTGTCTCTACAGCCTGGTCGCGCGGCTGCAGCGGACTCGTGACGTCACTTTCTACTGCCGGCGCCGGCTTCTCTTTCTTCTCCGGTTTCTCCCGCTTTAACATTATTCCTATTTTCTAAAGTGAAAATGGGGGCTGGCTGGTAAAGCACCATCTATATTTATTTAGACATCTGTGCTCCCCGTTTTTTTTGTGTGATCATGGTCAAATATAATCCACTCCGGCATTCACGTTGTCGAAATTGGAAATTATGAAAACCAATTTAATAGTGGCCGGTCCAGGCCTTGAACCCATGACCTCCCGAATGCAGGGCAATGGCGTTTGCCACTAAGCCACCTTGCTCGGTAATTATTCGGCATTACTTCTACCTAGCTGTACCTCTTTGTTGGCTCTCGAAATATGTCTGTTTCGTCAAGCGAAGGCGTCATTGTGTTGCGATATGGTAAAGTAGACATCGCAATGGCCTTTTAGTGTAATCGAATAGTGTCGAATCTGTTTAAAATACATAAAGGGTAGGTGCCCTGAAAACTTAATCGTTCTGCTTTCTGCGCCTCATTTTGCTCTGATAGTTAGTTTAGGTCACTATTTAGAATCCTTAGGCACCTGTATACAGTAGTAGTACATTTTGCATATGCAGTAGTCTTTTTACCCATGTTTTACCCTGGAAAGACAACTTATACGCGTTTCTGGTTACACGTTAGGTTTGATTATCTGTACCATCTTCTTTCTTTCTATCTTTAGTATCTGCATTTGGTCCCTAACACGGTTTCAGCATGCTGATAGGTATACTCAACCATTACCAGATCGTAAGTTTGCCTTCTACCTAAAATATCGCGATATCCCTTCCTTCATTCGACCACGGTTTATTTACGTAGCTTAGCATCATGTAATCATCATGGTATTGATGCCACTTTTCGAGAGAGAGTGTCTCCCGTGCCCCTAAAGGGCCACGACTTCTAACTGAATAAAGGAGACCAAACAAAAAAGATGATAAAGTTCATTACATACGTGATCTTGCGGCGACCTCCAATCGTGGCCTATAATATTGGACGGCTAGCCGGACGTTCTGCAAAGAGCCTAGGTCCTACCAGTACGTGTAGGCCCGAAGATTTGTTACCCAACAAACCAAGCTGACATAGCAAGTTTTGGTACTTGGCGAGAAGACGCGCTACTTCTACCACCAGCAATCCCCTGTCATCATCTAACGCTTTTAATGGTACCACCACAATGTTGATAGAGTCGAATGCTGCAACTGCGACCCCTGGAGGCACTGTAGTACCATTAGTGCGCTAAGCAGAGCTCTGAGTGGCCTTAAGTAATATTTCACATGACTGCTCTTATTCGTATTCTTCATTAGATTACATCGTATTCCTTTACGGTTTATTTCGTTTCTTCTTTAGTGATGACCACAAGTATGAATGACCACAGGTGACCGACTCGTAGTATCACCTAGTCCATTAAGTCAGGCTAAATTGCAATACATTTTGTCGATGCAGTAGGAGGTAGAACATCCATGTTGAGAGGGTTCCAGTCATACATAGAGAGCTAGTTCCTGCACTGATGTTCTCAGTTGCCCAGTCGACTTATGTGCGTTCTCCATGGTCCGATGAACATTTGAGGTGTGTCGGCGTTTACGACTGCTTCTGGTTTTTCTCTAATTCTCACCCACTTTGTTCGACGCTCAAGATCACTTTAGGAGAGCGACAGAGAGAGAGAAGGTTGTTTAAGTGTCTAGAAGTAAACACTTGTTTCATCACTGTACTGACTTTCTCAAGTCACAATCATTGCGATATCGCCTACACCGTAAGTGTATCCTTCACTCATGTACGTGCGTATCTATGTCTAGCGACGTGTGCCGGAAAACGAGGCCGGGGTTGGAAGAGAGCGAGAAGAGATAGGTGGGTGACACTTGCACGTGCAGATAGATTGACCCCGCTTGTCGCTTCTTTCCCCTCAGACGTTATGTACAACTCGACCCGACGGAGCCGGGACGCCAGTAATTGGGCGCAATAAGCTCGGCCGTGAACTACGAGTGCAGAGGCACTAGAACCGCGCGAAATCCGTCCGGTATGCGCACGTAGCGCATGCGCAGGTCGGGGAACAGGCTACCAGCCGGAAACCGGTAGCGCGCCTCGAGCTCCGCGCCGCTCGGGTAGCGCAGCGGGTTGATGGGCCGCGCCACTTCGGACGGCGACAGCGGCAGACCCGACGGCGTCACGGCCAGCGGTGACAGCGGCGACAGATGTCCGGGCAGGCCGTGCGCTGTGGTGCCGTGCGGCGTCGTGACGGGAATCCGGGACGGCGGCAGGCTCGAAGGTGGCACGCCCGGCGGCGAGTACCGCTCGGCGTAGGGCAGAGCCGCCGACGAGCGGAAAATGGCGCCCGCCGTGTTCTGGTTGTCGGTGCCCGGCTCGTTGGTGAGCACCTCGGCACGAAAGCCGTTATGGTCGGCGATGTAGTTGACACGACGCACGTGCCCGTTCGGCTGGCGGATCGTGTAGAAGCCGACGCGTCGCCCCGCGGCGTCCGAGACCTCGGACCTGGCGTGCGCTCCGCCCGCCTCTGTCGGCGACACGTAGGCGAAATTGTAGGGCCGCGGGGCACGGTTGTCGTCGTTGCGCGGCACCGGCGGCAAAATGGCGTGCAGGCGGTTACCGAACGCCAGGTCGATCGGCAATAGGCCGGACCGGTCACGGAAACCCGCCCCGTAGCCGTAACGGTACAGGAGCTCGGCGTTTCGGTCGTCAACGTCGAAGCCCGGCGGTTTGGCTGCGTCCGAGCGACGCGTTAGCTCCGGAGGAGTTCGGCCAGGAATGTCATCGTCGGATTCAGTGTCTACGCCGCCGCCGCCACCTCCTCCTCGTCCTCCTCCGTCGCCACCCCCGCGCCCCCTGCTGATGCCCAGGCCGAGGTCAATGGAACTGAGGTCCGGACCTCGACGGCGGTCCGAAGGCGGCTTTCCCCCGGGCGGCTGCCGAAGGTGGTCACCGTCAGCGGAGCCGGCGATTGGAACTGCCAAAGTTGATGGCAGAGCCGTGGTGACGCTGCCGAACGGGGACATTGTGGTTGCCTCGAGTGGGGGTAGGCCAGATGGCATCGGGTCACCAAATGGCGACGATGAGGATTGCCCCGATGAAGGAAATCCCCCTCCATCGTAGTCTGGCTGGCTAGGCCGTACAGGAGTGCCTAGAGAATCGGCGGGCGAGGGGAAGTTTCGCGATGGAGAGTAAGTCCGACAATGAGGAACCCGATGATGACGAGGAACCTCCCGAAGACGAGAGGCCGGACGAAGATGATGACGGCGACGAGGAACTTGAGTCGCTCTTGCGTCCTGCAATACAACCGGTGCATCACAGTTGAGGTTAAACACGGCGACACTTGATGCATATGCATTACATGTACACCATTATTACCATTTGAGAATGCAACAGAGGGGAAAATTAATCTACTTGATTCATTGTAGACGCTGTTAACCATCGCATCTTTAGTGAGAACGTTTTAAGTATTGAAAAATGACATTGAAATATACTCTGTTGCCTTCCCTCCTTCTCTTGTCTTAGTTGGTAAAGTACACAGATTTCTATGATAATTGAAGCAACACACGATTAGGTTTTATTTTTGTTCTCGGCAATTTCGAAGTGCAAGTAAAGCAACCGCTTTCAATTGTAGACTTTAGTTCCTTCTTTACAAACGAATGTGGACCTCGTTTATTGTCTCAATTGACAAAAACTGAGAAAACCGTTGAATGATCTTCCAGCAAACAGCGTCATACCTTCTCGCAGAACAGGAGCAGGTCTTTCTCTCTTTCGCAGGGTACGAGCAGGCCTTCCTTTTTGGACAATAAGGGGGCGTTGTTATATTCTATCATGTACTTTTCCGCCCAGGTAGGTACCATAATTTTTTGGCATCTCAGAGTGCATTTTTAGAAAAGGTTTATAAGACGAAAAACACACACACACACACTGACTCTAGAAAACTTAGAACATATTTTCGGAACCTAATCATTATTATTTATTTATTAACACCCGGGCTGGGTAAGTGTATTTATGTTACACCTAATCATTATGAACAGCATTAAGTCCTAAAGTTGCTGTTAAACATACTATTTGGACAATATCTCGCAATTTAAATCTGACTTGCATCGGTTGATTTCACGACGTGCTAATTGTTGGAGAGTTTTAAGCTAGCCCATCTACACTTTAGGTATAATTTGCTCATTACGAGGCATACGCAAAAGTTGTTCAGGAAAAGTTCAGTTTATAGTGTCGTTTTAAAAAATACTTGCATGCACGAGAAAGACGGAATCAGGCTTTATAGTAGAATGGTTTTAAAAATTGCTTTCCAGTAGCTACATGCTATGAAGTAGCAAGCAACTTGCCTCGGAAACATTAGTCTATCCTCAAACTAGGCATAATGGTAAATCAACCTCTTCCAACAAAAGTTGCATTATAGAACGTTGAAAGATGCCGCGCGACTTCAAGTGCAGAAGGCTACTAGATGGTCTCTCGAGGCTAATCAGGGCAAATGTCAAAATCCAAGAGAAACAGTGATGCTTTAGTTTGACATACAATACGAAGGTTATTTCCCACATAGGCTTCAATTATGTTAGTACAACGCCAGTAGTATAGACCGGGCAGGGACGAGCGGCAATGGAGCTTTGTTGTTGCGATTTCACATCAACTCCAGAAATATAACTGCGTCTATATGAGTGTATAAAAGTTGCTGTAAGGGCAAGGTTTTTTAATGGCGGTGAAGCCAATTTATAGGTCACCTGACCAACTAGAAGCTGGAAAATGATCGATTTGTTGCACGACCGTTGGCTATGGCTACACATCTAGGATTGATGACTTTCAGAGCCGTCTGTGAGTCTCCTCTAACTCTAATACCATACTTGGCTTCTGGCCAAATTCTTGCTGAATGAGGTCGAGTGGGCTGTCATCCTTATCATCGTCATCGTCGTCGTCATCGAGGTGGTTCTGAGCATAGGCGTACGCCGCCACAAGGAGCAGCGGAAGAATCCTGCAAAGAATACACAGAAGAATCACACGTATGTATTGAATGAATAGGATCCTAGGATCGAAGAGGCTTATGTAGTGCTGCCTGCGTCTTCAGGGCTCACTTTTCGGCTACCTCTAGGGATGAGATAAAAGGGGCAAAATATTTTTTTGTCCTCTTTCTCTCACGCTATATGTATATATATATATATTTTTTTTCGTCGGCTACGGCGACAAACGGTTGTTTCCTGCGTGAGCTCTGTGAAAATTCCTCTCGTTTTAGTGGTTTTGACGAGTTTTTCCGGACAAACTTTGTGCGAGCGCTTCTCTTCGTATTCAAGTGCCCGGTGCGGTGTGCTCTGTGTATTTTTCCGGGTTCTTTCCTGGTTTTTGAACGCTTCGGCTTTCCCGACCGAACGTCGGTCTGATGGACGGCGATATGGATGCAGACGGTGGGAGCAGCGGTTCGAGCGGTCACGGCGTTTGCTACGCCGTCCTCGTCTGCAGCGCTGGCGGGGCTGTCTGCTATGGCGGCGGAGGGTAGCCGCACGATGCGGTCACGTTTGGAGATGTTGTCTGCGGGTGCCGCTGCACCTGTGCTCAACGTGCCGCGCACGTCGCCTGTGAGACCGGCCTCTGTCCCCGGCGCATCTGATATGGTTGCCTGCCAACCTATGGAAGTGGTTAGCCCAGCTGGTGACTCTCGCAGCAACGCTGTAGTGGCAGAGATGACAGCTGTCGAGACTACACCTGCTAATCCAGCCGCGCAGGAGCCTACTCTCAAACGGGCCCGTACTGCCTCAGATACGGAGGATTCTCGTAACGGTGCTGAACCTTCTCGGGGAGTCTGTGATACGATTGGTGACGACGGCTTCGTGACAGTCGTGAACAAGAAATCAGTTCGGCGAGTGATTAAAGCTGAAGCGGAACTTTCACGCTTCCGTGAATCGGTTGACAATGGCACCGGTCCAGCCTACACAGTGCGGTTCACGTCACAGGATTCCACGCTTCCGGCACCTGAAGGTTTCAACAAACAGCAGCAGGTCCGGCGCCCGGACTTTTCGGGCGAACAACTGGTGAAAGTATTCAAGGCCATCCATGACCTGGTGCCGACGGCAACGTTGGGAGGCGGTCCCAAGGGGATAACGGCCACTGTGCCCACAATTTTGGCCGCAAGCGACTTGGTGTCCGTCAGGGCGTTGGGAGGCGTGCCGGTAATAGGGTTGTGTTCCACAGTGGATCAGTTTTGGGGCCTCATCAAAGACGTAAACCCGGCCTTTTCTGACGAGTGTCTGCTATCCGAGCTCGCCTCGTACGGTGCGATAATGATAAGGAGAGATACGAGGCCCGGGCTCAAGAACGAAAAGAGCGTCCGAGTGCCGTCAACGAGGATACACGTTCTCTTCAAGAAGACGCCCCCTAATAAGGTCTTTATTGTGTGGAGGGACCATGATGTGTCGGTCCCGCGAGAAGAGCAAGGTTTTGCTTCAACATGCGCAGTTGTCCACGCCGGCGGCCACCCTGGTCGTTGTCCCGGATCCTGCACCTACTCGGCCAGGCACATCTGCACCAAGCACCTACGCGGCGGCCGTACGTCGTCTGGTGATACCAGCCTTCCCGGATGAGGCTCCGGAGCCTTCGGCAGCGCGTGCTGAGTTCGTGCTTCCCCCTCTTCGGCCGATCCCCGCTCCGCGAAAATCTACACTTCGTGCGAAGACTCCGCCACCTCCTGAAACAGGACCTTCTAAACAAGTCAAGGCCGCTTTTCGCCGCCCTTCCAAGCGTCATCGCCGATTGGCTCCGAGTGAGCCGGTTCTGCGCGGCCGCGCCGTCACCCGTGTTCGGGCGCACCCACCTAAGTCGACCGACGACTTTGATTTTGGGTCTTTGTCCAAGGCCGTGTCCATGCTCGCTCGCATCAACCCAAAACTAGGCGACACTCTTTGAGGCATTGTTAAGGCACTGCGTTCCCTGCTGGCTTTGGCCCCGTTGCTGCAAGGCTTGGTGTCTCCCGCACCAGCTCCCAAATGATGAACCCTGAGCCCACTCAGTCCGCCGGCCCAGCCCCCATTCCCCTTGTCTGTCCGTTTAGTAGCAGGTAACCCTCCTGTAAGGGTCACTTGCCCCAGATGCGGCCGGGACTTTACTCGCCGCGGTCTCCCCATTCACCAAGCTAGATGTCGTCCCACGTCTACACCTCCCGAGTCGTCTTCGACTGCTTCCTCCACGCCAGCACTCCCGTCACAGCCTAGACAGTCGCTGGTCGACAGGCTCATATTTGCGTCGCAACAATCTAGGGTAATGCGTATAGTCCCCCGGGCTGTGAGGCCTTTGGTTGCCGAGTCCCTATGCGACGTCCTCGACCTTGTGGCGGCCAACAACGACGTCCCCTCGTGGGAGTCGCTCTTGTCATTCGCTTACGTGGTCCTTCAACTGCCACCTCGCACTTCGTCGTCCACCTCTTTGGCAGCGACTGTTCGGTCGAACCTCCGAGCGTTCCGCGACGGCTGGCGATTCAAATTTCGCGTAGGTGGTGTTAGAAGAGTCACATCAGATGCGTGCGACTCCCCTGAGGACTCGGCACGCCGCGTTTCGTCTAAACTGTCCGAGGAAGACGTTTCCGCGGCGGCCCGCTTACTATGCTCTACGGACTCGTTTGTTTCGGGAGACGAAGTCCTGGCCTTGCTTCCCGCCATGCACCCACCTGCTCCATCGAACTCGGTTTTTCCGGACCCTCCTGATCTATGACGCAGCGTCACTCTTCAGTCGATGATGTCTTGGGAGCTGTTGCCAGCTTTCCGGCCGGTTGGTCCGCCGGTCCTGACGCTTTGCGTCCGCGTCATCTGAAGGACCTTCTTGCACCCGTGCTTGGACCGGTGGCAAGGAGACTGGCCGCAGCACTTGCCAGAGTGGTGGACGTCTTGAGATGGGGTACACTGCCGACTGGGGTCAGGGAGATTATATTCGGCGCCAAGCTATTCGCACTCCGCAAAAAGGACCCATCGATTCGCCCGATCGCCTGCTCTCTCACGATACGGAGGATTGCTGCAAAAATAGCCCTGTCGTGAGGCCAAGATTTTATCATTGAGCAGCTTGGCCCGCACCAGTTGGGTTTTGGCTTAGCAGGCGGGCGGAGGCAGCTGTACATGCAGCAAGAGCCTTCGTCCAATCAAGCCCGCCCCGAACGACACTCTTGAAAGTTGGATTTTCGCAATGCATTCAATACTATTCGAAGGGATCATATACTTCGTGCAGTTCGTGATGCAGTACCGGAAATCTTCAACTTTGTGAATCACGCATACAGAGAGCCATCCGTTCCTGTTGCTTGGGGCCCACACGTTGTCCTCGGCATCAGGTATACAGCAGGGAGACCCCTTGGCGCCGGGTCTATTCAGCCTGGGTATCCGTGAGCTGGTCAACTCAATACAAGTGTCTTTCAACGCCTGGTACCTCGACGATGGCACACTCGGTGGACCGATGGAGGACTTACTCGAGGAAGTGCGCAGAATTCCTGCCTTGAGACAGTCAGTGGCCTGGTGGTAAACACTGCCAAATGCGAGGTGTTCGCGCCGGGGACAGACCCGGACGACCCACATTGAGTGCCTTACTTGCGTTAATACCGGGGTGTTGAGTCGTGTCTGAACACGAAGTTACGCTCCTTGGCGCACCGCTCCTACCATCTGCACTGTCGAGTCTACTCGACCCCATGATGGACAGATTGTGGGCGATGCAAGAACGTCTGCCTCTGGTCGGAGCCCACCAAGGGCTTTACCTACTCCGTTCGTCGTTCCCCGCGTGTCGCATCGTACATATCTTACGATCCATGGACTGTTCGGGTACATTTAACCAGCTTCTCCAACCATTTGACGACCAGGTAATGGAGGCCGTCGAGACGGTTTTGGGTCTGAACTTACGACCACGAGAGGTGCGCCAGGCGGCTCTCCCCACCTCCATGGGCGGTCTTGGTCTTCCCTCGGCCCGATCCTTGGCAGGCCCTGCCGTGGCCGCCTCGATGCACGCTACTTCGGGTCATGTCCAACGTCTGCTCCCGCCGGGGGCTTGGGCATTGTTTGAGGCAACTCGCGACGCTATAGCGGCTGGACTCCAAGCTTCACCGCCTGATATGAATAGACTTGCCTGCCAGAGGGCCTGGGCCGAGAAGGTACACGAATCTTCGCTTACTGAGTTGCTTGAAGAATGCGGTGACGACCAGGATAGAGCGCGCCTCCTTGCCGTCGCTCGCCCAGGAGCGAGCGACTGGCTACACGCATTCCCCGCTGACTCATTGATACCCGCCTTGACGACCAATCCACCAGGATCTGCGTTGGCCTGAGACTGGGAGCTGATTTGGTAGAGCCACACAGATGCACTTGTGGCGAGCCTGTCGGGCGCCTGGCCAGACACGGCCTGTCTTGCGCTCACTCGGCGGGCCGGCGCCCACGTCACACCGCTCTGAATGACATTCTTGCAAGGTCGTTGCGAAAGGCCGGAATCCCTGCGTCCTGGAACCGCCTGGTCTTTCTAGAGACGATGGCAAGCGGCCCGACGGCTTGACTTTGATACCTTTCTACAAGGGTCGTTCCCTGGTGTGGGATGCGACGGTGACCGACTCTCTGATCCCCTCCCTTGTCGGTCCCGGCGCTTCTCGCCCAGGAACTGCTGCTCCCGCGCCGAGACATCAAAGATAAGAAAGTATGCGAACTTAGGCCGGGCGTACCACTTTTCACCCTATGCATTTGAGACGCTGGGTAGCCCTGGGCCCCTCACAACCACGCTAATTTCCCAGGTTGGCGACGCTTTACAGCAGGCTACGATGGACAAGAGTGCGGGGCACTTTCTTCTGCCAACGGCTTTCCCTAGAGATTCAGAGAGGTAACGCGATTTCGGTGCTCGGAACTATGAAAGACTGGATGGACCCGCGTCTTCGCGTCAGGGGTCGGGCAAGACTCCCACTCGGACACGAGTGATAGATGAGGAGTGAGCCATCGGCGCCGTGGATTTTAAACATGCACATGTATATATTAATTCCTAGATAATCAA
>QVRM01000722.1:0-38615 GCA_003439945.1 Dermanyssus gallinae
GTAGTGCCCTGCAGCTGCCGCTGCTTTTGCCGTTCGGATCGCTACAGATCGCGTTGCTCGCGATAAATCAGCGCTTTCAGCTGTGGTCGAGCTAGATAGATGACACTCGGGAACTCACTCCGGGACTCCGGATCGGTAGGTGAGAAGAGACGGCCAGCTCCAAATTGCTAGGTTTTGAGCTCGGCTCGGTCAATCATGACCGCAAATGACGAAACTGCTGAGTACTGAGCCACTGAGTTCGTGGTCGTGTCCTTGCACTCTCCGTCTATTTTTGGTCGATCTCCTGACCGGCCTTCGTTCGCGTCGCTCGCTGGCACGCTCGATACATCGATACACCAACCGGCCGATGATAGATCGATCCCCTCGATTAGCAGCACCACCCACGTTTAATTTTGATTCTTGATCGGCTGACGCGCTGATGAAACGAGCGAGTACAACCAACAAGTGTGTCGAGTTGTAGTTCGCTTCGATCGCATTACTTTGTAGCTAATCATTCGAATATTCTAAGAGAGTTAGAGAATATTCTAAGAGAGAGTTGTAAGGAGATATGTGTGTTGTATGTGTTCGATATATATGTGCAAATAATTGAACTATATATATTATATTATATATATATATATATATATATTACAAGAAATTCAAAACTCGCTGGACCAGTTGCCGCACGTGTCGTTCCGCTTTCAAGTCCAAGACAAGCAAGACGCGCTCGTCAGCATTTGCAAGATGGAGTATGATGGCACGCGAACAACATGCAGACGGGAAACCAACGCAATGGCTGAAGCCGAATTGGCAGCGAATACATGGCAGTCGCAGCGACACCGGCTTAAATTTCAAATCTGTTTTTTTTGCTACGTTCGTGGCGGCTGCGACGGCAGTGATTTCGTGATTGCTCGACTCGTGTTGCGAATCGCCTTGTGGTTCCCGCTAGCGCTGCTGGTGCTGGTGATAATGATGAGTTGATGCTGAGTGTTAGCATCGGCAACGAAGATTCGACTTTGAAATATTCGTCAAATCATGCTGGCTATCACCATCATCATCATTATCACCCACATTCTCTCTCTAGCTGTCTCTCTCTATCTCTCTCTCCCTGCCTATTGCTTTATTTCGTTTTCCGGTTCACACTCCCTGTGTTCCCATTTGTTCTTCCCTCTGCTTCCCCCTTTTTTCTCTCTCTCGGACACGCTCGTTCTCTTTTAGTCTGTCTTGCTACCCAGGACATAGGTTCTCTAATTTCTCTCTCTCTCTCTCTCTCTCTCTCTCTCTCGATATTTCGTCAGCCCCGTGCAGCGAGTGTCAAGCTGTCCGTTGTTAATCGGTCATTCACTTAGTCATATTGTTACTAAGCCCACCTGCCTGCCTATATGCTGCCGTCCAACCGCAACCAGAGAAACTGCCCCATTGACTACAAACGATACGTTTTTTTTTCTGAAGGAAGGGAAAAGCCAAAGAAGAGAAGGAAACACAAGAAGAACATCATACTAGATTATGACGACGATGGCGACGACGACGACGAAACTGGGCCAATGGCGGGCTGATTTGATTTGACAATCCACCTGACAACGCGGTCGCTTCTGCTGTGTCGGTACTTGTGGACGGCAGCACGCCGGTTGCTCGCCCGCCGCTTGTAGCAGCCGTGTGTTGGTAGTGCTATTGCTGTTGCTGCTGCTGCTGCTGCCGGGCTGCCCGTTCTGCATAGGCTCTCAACGTCAACGAGCGCACGCCAACGAATAAAAAAGCTGAAGGAGCTGCTGCCCCAGAAATACGTCTGTGCTCACCCTGCGGGAACGCTAGTCCGCGTTGGGCTGGCATTCGACGCTAGGCACTAGGCTGTTGACTAACTTCACAAGTCTTCACTACTCTTTTGCTACCGGCGGAAGAGAAGCCGATGGAAAAGAAGAAGTGGCGTGCCATCACAAATGCAGACAAACAGGCCGCTGATAAGATACCCCCCAGAACACATTTCCAAGTGCACAGCGATACATGTGGGTGATCGTATCGCGTCTTCATACAGCCGACTGGAAATACTTGTCTATGCCGGCTAACAGTTGTTTGTAGACTCTCCGTAAACATTCAAGAGTACAGTTGAATTACGTCATATATATATATATATATATATATATATATAGACGCGGCGCCGCATTCTTGATCCCGGTACGAAGTGCATGAAAAGAATGCCATCGATGCCGCCTTTCGGTAGGATACGTAAACATGTACGGAACCATAGAGCAGTTTCCGCCGTAACGAAACGTCCCGACGGCAATACTAAGTGCCGCCCTAAAGGGTTGCGGGTCGAGAGACGCCTATCTATCTACACGGTAGCAATTGCGCTACCAGCCTTTGCCAGCACTGACACGAAGGAAGGTTTCCACCGCTGTTTCCAGCTGATGGTCAGCGGACACTGATGTCTCTTCCTCTCTCTCTCACCTCTTGATAAATAAGTTGCTCACATACGTCGATAGTGTCGACGTGGAGGAGATTCAGCGACAATTGCAGATGTACTAATAACCTCGGGGCCCCGTGCCGAAAACGTAGCAATGCAGGTTTAATAATATATATATATATATATATATATATATATATGTATATATATATATATATATATATATATATGTATATATGTATATATACATAGATACATACATATATGAGCATTAAGTTATTGTTGTGGAAACACTTTACGTTGCACAGAGGATAGAATAAGAAATATACATATCTGAAGTCTAGGTGCTCTAGTTTGCGTTATGTTTTAAAAGCGATCACTAACGTATTCGTTGTTCTCGTGTGTTATTTCGTTGTTGGTGTCTCTTTCAGAAATCGAGTTTACGAGTAAACCTCTCACTGTTCAGGCGACGCTTAAGCAGAAAGTCGTTCTGCCCTGTGACTACAAGGGTGGAAGTGAGTATGCTGACCATTCACATCCAGATTCTGTACTATATATGCCATTTTCGCTCTTATCCCCCTGTAAAGCCGATGGTCAATAATAACATAAAGAAGTGCGACTTCTATAATCTTATAATAATAAATAATAATAACAAGATTACAAAGATTATTATAATGCTACGCTTAGTGTGCCAGGTACTTACTAGTGTCCAGCACAAAGCCTATGCATATATATTTATTCAATTTCAAATCATTCACGGTCGGACCATGACATTTGGGTCCCTGCGAACGTGTGCACCATTACGGGGGGGTCCAGTGTAGGGACCAGCCATTTCTGGAGAGTTCCTCAAACCGAGGCCGCATTGCCCCGTTGCACATCCAGCGACAGACGCTGTCTGAGGAAATCACTTGCTCGCTTATCTCCGCTGGCTAGAATTAGCCGCTTCCCGGCCTTCTGTAGCAAACTGCGAGTAGACGGACCCGGCCCGCCAAGGGTTTCGAAGGCAAGCGGGTGAAACTCGTACGGGTAACCGATGTTATGGTACTTTCTAACCTTGCCTGCCTCGGCGAGAGCCGATGCATGACCAGCCTGAGCCGCGCCAGCACTGACCATTGAAGGGGCTAATGAGTCAGTAACTGTCGCGTCCCAAACCAGCATGCATCCGCGCTCGAACGGAGTCAAGGTCAGACCGTCAGGTCTCTTCCCGCCCTCTCTGTCTAGTCCTACGGGCTCCAGGACGCACGGTAGACCACTGGATCGTAGAGCTCTGCTAAGGGTCTCGTTCAAGGCTTGGTGTCTTGCTCGCCTACCGTGGCGTCCATCTGGCCGGACGACGTCTGCGCAGGCGCAGGCATGGGTGTATACAAGGTCTGTTCCTTAACGAAGTCCGACTGCGATCCTTACCGACTCGTCATCTAACAGGGTCCCGATCTGAGCACAGGGTATGGCGTGGAGCCATGCGCCCGCCCCCTTGGAGGAGACGGCGCGCAGCCTGGCCTTATCGGCGTCCGTGGCGCATTCCGCGATGAGGTTTTCGACTCCTTGCTCGTAAAGAATTGCTGCCCATTCTCTCTGGTGTCCAGCTTTGGCGGGCTCGTGACCGCACAGGGCAACTGCCTTGCGGTGCCTTGTCTCCAATCGGGCTTCTAAGTCCGTGAGAGCAACAGAATCCAGGAGGGTTCTTGCCTGTTGCAAAGACCTATGGAGGGAAGCTGCCAAAGCTGTCTCCGATAAGACAGTCGCATCAGGTAACCCTAAGCCACCCCAAAGAACAGGGAGTAGAGCTTGTTGGCGCGCATGGGCAGATAGGCTGAGGTTTAGCAACGCCTCTAATGTAGACATCACGCGGTCGTTGAATCGTTCAAGGATTCCTGAAGCTCGCGAACAGTCTGCCCCTCGAAACAAGTGATTGAGACGAAGGGCCGAAAATTATGATCTCAGAAGAAAAAGGCCATGGTGAGAACCTACCAAGTGAATGCGTGACATTGCATTTTCTAGCTTGACCAGCCACCTCTCGAGGACATCCGGAACTCCTTGCGGGAATAGGGGGACGCCTAGCAACTCTAAACTCGTGCCGACGGTCTTGCACCCTGGGAGAGCCTCTAGCACTTCGGAGTCAGCAGCACCTCCTACAGCATGGACCTCACATTTTGCAGGGTTTAGGGCCAGGCCACTCCGCTCAGCAAACTCAATGACTCGGTGGATGTCCCTCATTACTGCATCGGGGGCGCCACCCAGAACACCGTCGACCAAGTACCATACATTTAGAGGGCATTCAAGAGAGTCGACCAACTCCTTGACAGCCAGGCAGAACAGGGGGGGACCCAATGGGTCTCCCTGCTGCACCCCAGTTTGCGACATTATGACATCATGCGGCAGGAGAAGACAGGAAGGCTCTTTGTAAGCTAGTTCCACCTGGTGGAACATACTCGGGACGTAGGCTTTTACCGCACTCAATAAGTGGTCCCTCCGAATACTGTTAAAGGCGTTTCTGAAGTCAAGCTTGACCACAACGGTAGCTTCAGAGCGTGACTCCAGGAAGAACCGAGTCGAGTGCACTGCGATTTCGCATCCTCCCGGTGTCGCAAACCCAAGCTGATGGACACCAAGAGCATGCGAGATGTCTGCCTTGTTCTCTAAGATGCCAATCTTTGCCGCCAGCCTCCGGATTGCAGATGAACATGCGATGGGCCTTACGCTGCCATCTTTCTTCTTAAGGGCGAAAAGTCTGGCACCAAAGATGAGCGGTCGCCATTCGGAGAGCGGCGAACCCCAGCGAAGAGGATCAACGACTTTGGCCAACGCAGCCGCAAGTCGGTCGGCGGCAGCTCCTAGAGCGGGAGATAGCTGATCTTGTAAGAGCCGTGGTCTGATGAAATCTAGGCCCGCGGCTGAGCTTTGCGAAAACGTTTTTATGGCAGACCGAACATTGTCGGCTGATGTGGTTGATGGCAAGGGCACGTGAGGAGGGCTAGGCCAGGACAGAGTTGAAGGGACGGGCGGGTGTTATCCCACAGCAAAGCCGTCTCGCTGGGCTTCTGTGCCAGCGTGTCTTCTGAGATTAAGACTCTGGCCGCCGAAGAAACGTCGCCTTTTAACAAAGATTTAACCTCTAACAACATGGATAACATCTGAACAATAATATTCTATTTTCGTTACTTCACAACAAGATTGCATATATCAAGTTGTAAGTCATTCATTGTATATACAGGTTGGTCACCACACCAACCTGTAATTAGCTTGTATAGCGTCTCATGAGACTAAATGATTGTTCAGTCAGACTGCAACATAATCTCGCACAACTATCTCGTCAGATGTGCGGATGCATCTGTTACGTTGGTATATATATATATATATATATATATATATATATATAGGGGGGCGGCTGCATACAACACCACCTCTACCGGCATGCTGATAGAGAGACTGACGAGCTTGATGTGAGCGCGTAGGTGCAGCAGTCATGATGTTTGATCACTTGTGTTGACACGCATGCATGTATCTATCTATCTGTCCACAGGTGGCATAGTTCGGCTCTGGTTCTTCGAGAAATCCGTCCTGTTCGTTGACAACACACCCGTGTTCCGCAAAGACTACTTCATTCTGAACGGAAACAACCTCGAAGTGACCGTCATCGGGCCGGAAGCCGCCGGCGAGTTCATCTGCCGCCTCAGCGACTCGAAAGAGAGCTCTCTCGTACACAGAATTGACCTGCTCGGTAAGACTTTTGAAGGATACACACGCAGACACGTATATATATATATATATATATATATATATACATATACGTAAAATATACATATACAACAGTATATGTAGTATATATACTACATATACAGTAGTATATATATATATATATATATATATATATATATATATATATATATATATATATATATATATGTATTATACATGCAGGCTTGACCCACATTGTGTGTTTTGCTTGCGTGTTCTTTACTCGTAGAAGGTGTTCTATTTGTGTGATATGTCTTCTCTGTCTCTGCACTACTGCTAGACATTTGTACTAAATACTTGTTAGTTGTGAAGGAGCGGCAAACACGATTGCTGTGGATGATCTGTGTCCAGACATCTCAACCTCAAGGCATTTTAATAAGAGAAAAGGCAAAAACTCACTCCAAGACAAACCATAACATTATTCATTACATGCATGTTACCTATTGTTGTTGTTGTTGTTCATGATGATGATGATGTGGCGATAACAGGCCCGCCCAGCATCGAGGTCGACGTCGATACGTTCGAGGCCCACGAGGGTGGCACGATCGACATCCACTGCAAGTCGTCCTCTGCGCCCACTCCGACGATTACGTACGCCAAAGAAAACTCGACCGAGGACCTTAGCGCGTTTGTGAAGAACGGCACTCTCCAAATCACCGACGTGAGTCGCAAAAATGCCGGCGTCTACACGTGCACGGCGAAGAACGGCTACGAGCCCGACGATGTCAGGCGCATCACGGTGACGTACAAGGGCCGGCCCGACGTCAACGTCGCCATACAGTGGACAAACCTGAACTCGGAGACCGAAAAGACCGTCGAGATCACCTGCCGGGTCGCATCGGAGGAAGAGGTCAAGATCAAGTGGAACAAGGGATCGAGCGGCGAGGTGAAGAAGTCCGACACGTACGAGATCACCGATAAGGGCAACCAGTCGACGCTGCGCATCAACGCCATCTCTAAGGAGCTGTTCGACAACTACACCTGCGAAGCTAGCAACAGTGCCGGAGAGGGCTCGGACACTGTTCAAATCTCCTGTGAGTATATACATACATATATATAGATATACCCAGCAAGATGACTTAGTGGCAAAGCCTTTGCCTTGCATTCGGGAGGACTGGGTTCGAGACCCAGACCGGCCACTCCTAAATTGGTTTGCATGTGTTCCAATTTAGACAGGTAAATGCCGGAGTGGATTAAAAGTAGCCACGACATGAAAAAAACCGTACACGGGACTTACAAGCCTTACACAAGCCTTACAAAAAAAATATGTATATATATATATATATATGAATTCCGTTATGTATATTTTACTACGTTCGCCAAATGAGGCGATGATACTACTTTCACCATTCTCTGAAGCTGCAAAACTTGCTCCCACGTGCAAACGCAGAAATTATGGCACTTCCAGTCTGTTCGAAACGTATACTCTCTGTTCTACAATACTGACTAAGCAAACGTTTTGCTAACTTTATTTGCTTTTGTATGCGCTGCGACGTGTGTTTGCCTGTACAGCAGCAATATATATATATATATATAGACACATTGGCTTAGCTATATCTTCGTGATATGTGTGACATATGCATAATGTATTGTAGAAAAAGAAATATGTATGAATATATATATATATATATATATATATTTAAAAGCATCTTTATATGTTCATATATACAACATCATCATAACTCGTCTCGTGTTCGTTGTGTTGCTGTGTCGCTGTTGCTATTCTTATCATTGTCGTTCCAGCTCTCCCGATCAGACCGATCGTCGGTGTGACAGCGTCGGACGTGAGCGGCGAACTCTCGCTCATGACCGTATCGCCGTATCGCGTTCGCACATTCATCGTGACGCTGAAGAGCGCGGTCGGCGAGCCCCGAGTTCTGCAGTTGCCGCTGTCCGAAAACGAGATCGCCGATCCCGACGGCAAGTACGTCCTCAACAGCACGCTCGCCGATCTGACACCGAACGTCGAGTACGAGGGCAGCGTCGTCGCCGTCACTGTAAACGAGGAACAGTCGGCCGCCGCCCGATTTACGTTCAAGACGCAGGCAGCTCCCAAGGTGTTGACGTCGTCGGCCGCGGGTTCGGCCGGCGCGCTCGTCTTCATGCTTCTCGTTGGCCTGCTCGCCAGCCTCGGCCATGCCGCTACTGTCTTGCGGGTCTAGAGTGGAGTGGAGTGCAGCAACAGCAGTAGCACCACCACCAACAGCAGAGACTGCAGCACTGACGAACTGACGCACGACGACGAAACGACATCGATGACGATCGACTAACGCCATGAGAAGAATATTAATAATAATCGTAGTAATGAGATCAATGATGAAGGCGATGCTGCGAGTACTCCTACTACTGACGAACGAAAAAAAGATGGAGACAACAGACTGTAATCGTGGGAACGACGCTCGAAACTGCAAGAGCAACAACAACAACGGCGTCGACGACGACAATGACAACAACAACAGGGTCGGCGACGACGACGACAAGAACAACAAGGTCGACGGGAGAAGAAGAACAACAATAATAACAGCAACAACAGAAACGGGCGTCACGTCACGCGGTCAAACACGCCACGAACAGCTGTAATCGTGTTATCGCAGCAGACAGCAGTAATAGGTCAAAGTGTGCGAAATGATAGGATCCACCAAAAACATGTTCGTTCGGTCCTGCTAAGGCGGCAGTCAGAAACAAGAAATACGAAGAGTCACGACGACGTCGATGACGAAAACAACAGCAGTAGGAGCCGTAACAGCTAGCAACAAGCACAACGAGGGCTTACTGATTGAACAGTAATAGGCCACGCTACCACTGATGGATGATTCCGTATATATATATATATATATATATATATATATATTGCTAGTTCTTTGCGTCCAGCTTATATGAAAAGTACGAAAACAAGCATGTTGGCAGCAACGAACGAGCGACTACGAACCATTGACATTATATATATATATATATATATATATATAAAGATAAATAGAGCGAGAATGTATGGTATAAGCTATGATGAAGATGATGAGGTATAAGGTAATGGGAAACAATGATGATGATGATGATGAGGATGCCGCTGATGTCTGCCATCGCACGAGGGGAGCGAGGCACTAGCAGCAGAACAAGAACGTGGAAACAACGTTCGTTGTGGCGCTGGTGACAGTGACTTCGACCACTACTCCTGCTACTACTACAACTGCTAGCCAGTAGGGCAAGCTTGACGCTTGGCGATGGCAGTAGCCGGCACGACCACGGCGGGGGGAGTGTTGCTTTCGGTAGGGAAAGGCAGGCGGGCGGGGCGGGTGGCAACAAAGAACAGTGGGATCGAATACAGCGAATGTAGATGATGATAGAGATAGGGATCGATGCATTGTAGTGTTGGCGTAGTAGCAGTAGTAAGCGGAATTGCGGCTGTCTGTGGGACCGGGCTGGAAGGAATCGGGCTGCTGTGGCAGCCCCGTACATCGGCGGCACCGGCGAAACAATCCGCATGCATGCATTCATTCATTCATTCCTCCCTCTATGCCTACATGCATGGAGGAATGGATCGATAGCTACGCTGTGCATTGAGACGATTGCGAGCTGCTTACCCAAGTGTCAGCCTGGTGTCACCCGGCGACCCAACCACGGGATAGCGTAGCAGAAGCAACAGTAAACAGAGACAACATCGGCGCAGTAGTAGGCGTTACGCTATCGAGGGTTATGACGATGATGAGGTGATTGGAGCGAGCGCTTTTTGGTAACAGAAATCATGGTAGTAGCCAGTGTAGTCCTAATAGGCGTCAGAATTGAAAACTAGTGGTAGTGGTGATGGGGTGGAGGTAGTGGTCCAAGTATAGGTTGTATTATAGGTGGATTTTATAGTTATCAACAGTCACCCCCTCTGGTTCTCTCTGGGTCTATTTCCTCTTTTTCCCTCTCTCTCTCTCTCTCTCCCTCCCTTTCCATATTGTTCAATCTCGTTCTACTGTGTCACTGTGCGGCGCCATGAGGGGTGCAGCCACTCGTATACATATTACGGCAATTAGTGCGCATAATGTATCTCTCTACCGATTCTGATATGGCGATTGCTGTCACTGTGACTACCGCTTATAGCCAATGTATTTCCAACGAAACTACTTCCGTTTACTTTCGCTACTGTCACTATGCTACTGCTAACAAACAGGTGAACATTACTCGAATACAAATTCGTAGATCATTTACAGCCCTTTACGGCTCGGATCGAACTCTACTAAGATTTATAAACTATTATTACCTACCCCTACCGATCACAGACATTCATGCACGACCGTTACGTTAATATACTACTGCTACGCTATAATTGTTATCGCGGTAATAATGAGAGGACTTATTCTATAAACTATACTATTACGTTTAATTTCGCTGCCAGCAAGAGTAACACAGTTGTCGTGATCCATTCAGCTTAGTATTGATTTGTTGTGTCACTATTATTGCAATAAACGCGAGGCACGGCGACAACTTACTCGACCCACAGAAGGTTAGGCTTCTGCTGTTAGCAGCTATGGGACTATCACGGCGGTGGTCAGCATAATATGGTAACATCGATTTGTCATTAGAATTATTATTGTTATTTCTTGTTACATTGTGCGTAAGGCAAAATTAGTCCAAGGTGTTTTTTTTTCCTGTAAATAATTCCCTATATTTTCTTTATCACAGTTTGTTTTGTACGAGTCCCGTGGAGGGCTAGTGTTCCGTTCCAACTGTAAGATCCGGTGGCGGCACAAGATTTACTAAACTATCGTTTGGCCGATTTGAGACCATTTATGCCCGAAGGAGAATATTTATCAGCAAATCGGTTCTTGTCTAAGCCGGGATATATATATATATATATATACATACATACATACATACATACATTCAGCGCACATCGAGCTAATGGAACGCACCGACACCTGGCTACGCGAGTACCGCCACAACCCTGAAGCTATATCAGCGATATGACCAGAAAGTAAACCGTTAGTAACAACATATACTTATATAGGCATATACACATGAATATATATACATATATGACCAGAAAGTAAATTGTTTGTAGCCTTTGTTTGTTACATGCTTTGTGAATCTGACCGAATGAATGCCGGATTAGCTCTGAAAGAAGCTAAGGTGCGGAACGAAGGGGTTTCGATGATGACTAGTAAGTAGCAAGACGCTGTTACTTGCTAATAATAACAGGAATAACAACAACAAACAACATCAACAACAACAACACCAACAATATGCAGCGTAACAAACGGCTTCGGTTTAGTTGCCACTTGCTTGGTATCGGCGGGCGCCGTAGTTTGGTTTGAGATCAGGTTAATTTCATTGTCTAGGTAGGGCGCTACCGCCACCAGCAATCAATCATTACACCACCGTGTGTCGCTACTGGCGCTGCTGCCGCGGCCGCCAGCCACATCTGCTGGCGCAGGCTTTGCAGTGGTGCCGGCTCCTCGTTCAGGCGGCGCCTCGGGCCGCGAAGGGGAATCACCTCGTGCGAGTGTGCGGCTTGGCTGGGAGGACGTAGAGGATATACACGATCATGATGATGACAACAACAATTCTTATTATTCTTGCAATTCTTCAAATGATTACGAATGATGCTTATTATTATTATTATTAGTATTATTGTTTGCTTTACCTCTATTACTATTGCTATTACGATGATGCAGTTCTTGTCGCGGGCGTGGGGACGGAAGGGTCGTCTTGGCAAGACGGCCCAATTTCGCCCAATTGATTGACCAATGAATCGAATGAGCGATGAATTGATGGTGGTAGTGGTTGGGGCTTGCAATCAACTTGCTTGCAACAAAGTGCTGATTTGCTGCAGGCTGACTCGGCAAAGAACACCACCTGAGAAAAAGCGCAGACGCAGACGAAAAATCCAAGAACACCGATGACCACGGAAGATGACCGTCCAGAGCCGAAGTCTCACGAAAGTCACGACCAAGAAAGACTACAGGCGCTGCGCTGCTCTTTAACGCTGGTCGTCGCTTACCGCCAGTCGCTTCTGCTGTTGTCGCCACCATCACCACCACCACCATCATCATCATCATCATGTATGAGTGTACATATGATGAACCACTGAAAGGGTACAGAGCTGGTATCTAAATTTAATTGCAGATAAAGAAATATACATAATAAAGGTTTAATCCATAAAAAATCTATACATACACTTACGTGTTTGCTCATTCTCTAGATTTTGCACGACTTCGAAGTTGCAGGTACGGGTGTATATATATATATATATATATATATATATATGTGTGTGTGTGTGTGTGCGTGTAGCACTCGTTAATTATAATAAATGTTTGGTCAATATTAGATGAATGTATACGAGTATACCATTTTTGGCAAACGTCTGCACGCAGGACCTCAATTTGATCGAATTCTAAACGGTGCCCGATAAGTCAAATCCTTCGCTTTTTCTTACTTCAAGGCCAAAGGCTTCTACGTCGCTTCAGATAGACTACAAAGTTGGTCTTTTTAGTAAATGAAAATTGCAATACACATACAATAAAGCCAAATTCATGATATTATATAAATTATACAGCCAATTCATTACGTTCCGGGACTGCATGAAATGGGGTCAGTCTGGTTAATACTGGGGGTGTTGGAGGACTGCGATTAGGCCGGCGCATTGTTGTCAAGAAGAAACCGTTTGCCATACGTGTAATTTTTGGGCCGAGTACGACGAATTACCGCGAGCAGGCGTTTTGGAAGTTTTACATAGAATGACCTTTCATAGTAGGTCCAGGAAGGACGGATTCTCGGTGAACAACTTCTTTAGAATCGAAAAAAATAATGGGCATGGTCATAATCTTGGACTTTGCGGCCCGCACTTTCGTGAAACGGCCACCTTCACGTTCATTATGCGGTGTGTATTTTTGTCAACGGTGCATACGGGTCGGGAACACCATGTTTCATCACTTGTGATAATGCTCAACTAAAAACTCAGGTCCATATCGACCGCCTCAGCGAATTTCTCAGACGCCTGTACGCGTTGCTTGTTTTTCCTCGGGTGTGAAGGAGTGCGGAGGTATGACAATGTGTAGAAACGCGTCTTCGTAGATTACACATTAAACTAATGAGACTGCATCTAGCTGTACAAAATCACTACTGATTTTATACGGACACTAGAAGTGGTTCAATCAACCTAGAACCACACGCTTGGTGGTTCCACATGGTTTCACAAAACTTGTGCCTTTTTCTCGCTCAAAAATCTTGCCCTGGAACTTACTAAACCCGTTTGCTCAATCCGTTTTTCTACAGTTTACATACTCTCGGTGCAATTCTGTAGGTTTGGGGGCATCAAAGCATATTCCGATAAATGTTTTGCAAAGGGTTGTGTAACACAAAGGCTTCACTCGTTGAGAGGCGAAGTTTCCACGTGGTAATGAAAGACGAAGTTTGTTTTGCCGCAGGTGTTTATGGACTAGATTAAATTGATAATAACATATAGCGATATATAAAGATATATATTTATACATACCTATATATTGTCCATATGGTATTTTTATTGCATGGAATTCGGGCAACGAGTGAGTGCTACAGACGTATAAAGAGAAAATGTCAATATTTTTTTATTTGAATGTGTTGTGTCGTAAACAACCTGGCAAATTATTTATTCTTTTGTTGTGTGTTTCCTCGTTTGTTCAGCCAGGGTTCTATCGACTGGAAGCGATCATTTAAAGTAAGATTTTTGCGATTTTGCTGGTTAGGAAAGCATCTGATTTTGTACAAGTGCTTGTTACTAGCATAAACAAAATGGCCACGCCTGTATTAATAAATGTGTGAGCCTAGTACGACTCGTTCCGCTAGCGGCGTGTTGCGTGATTCTTCACGGTTTTATGTTTCTGAAGGAACTGTGATTATAGTGTCTTCCTCACCGAAAGCAACACTCAAGACGTGTACAAAAGCTTTTTGGGTAGCATTTCGTTTTTGCCACAACAACAAACGTCTTCTGGAAATTGTAGGAAAACCGGTGATCATGCATGGACTTAAAAATGCAGCCAGGGCAAGGTTTATCACTACGAGAAGTCAAGCAGTAGAATAAGCGCCTAGAGAACCCACGACTGCTCCAGAAGACGCAGCAGACACCGTATTTAAGACAATAAGGCCAAGTACAGTACATAGCTAGCAACTTAATGCCTCCACTCCCGAGAAACAAAGCGCCCGGGAGGAACACAGAATTTGTAACGAACACTATAGCGATCTCTACATACGTTGAGAGCGCCAAAATGGATGGGGCGGTCTCTCACAACCGTAGAGCTCGTGTACCTTTCTTCTCAAAGAGACTCGCCGTGTAGGACAGCGTGTTTCACGTCGCCCGCCTCTCCAGACTTGTAAACCACACAGGTATCACTGGTTGCCTTCTTACTTTTAACCATGTAGCCCTGAAATTAACCGCAACCTTAGTAACTCCGGGTGTAACCTGCACCGATTCCACCTAAACATTTTCGGGCTGACCTTCAGCCAACATTTAACGTCCACGGGATTGCTTTTGCATTGCTTCGTAAGACGGACCCCAGAAAAACAAATGTGCAATGACAGGGCTCGAACCCGTGCACCTATGTGTCTCCTCCGGTCGCCAGGCGCACGTGAATGCACCACGCCTCCGGGCGGGCCATTCCACCGGCCAGGCCGCGGCTTGCCACCTCTGGCCCGGGCGAGATTCAGATTTCCTACTTAAAGGTCTTGCTTCTTTCTTCCACTAGTACGTCCCAATGCACCACCCTCGCTAGGATTAAGAGAGCTTCCGTCGAGACCGTCCCGTACGCCCGACTAACCCTGATTGTTAGTGTCTGTTGAGCCAGCCTTAATGCTCTTCTCCTTTTTCTCGTGCGCAGTGCTTCGTCCGCCAAACAGGTGCCGCATAGATAGCCAATAATTTTGCAGCCGAAGCTAAAAGCCTTCGGTTCCCCTAATATTTCACACTCATATATACACTCCCTCTCTTGGCAGAAACTCTTTGTGATTTCTTTAATAAACTTATAAAGAGGGGGCGGATGCCTAAAGTCTGGCATGTCGCCAGGCTTTCTTTTCTGTTCAAGGGTAGGCATGGTGATGACCATCAGGATCCAAATATCTACCGTGGAGTGGCGTCAGAACGCACATTGAAGAAGATTTTCTGTAAGTTGGTTATTCGGCGGATTGAGCACGTGGCTGAAGAGGCACTTCTACCGGAGCAGTTCGGTTTTAGGAGAGGCCGAGGCACCCGTGATGCAATCCACGTTCTCCAGTCAGAAATCGGGTGAGCTGTGGCACAACCCAGAGGTCATCTGTATGCAGTCTTTATTGACTGCATCAAGACCTTTGACAAAGCCCCTCGCTATTTGCTGGTTGAGGCATTCCAACGAGCAGGAATGGTTGGCTCTCTCCTGAGTGTAATAGCAAGTTTCTTTGAGAAGGACACCTTGTTGGTAGACGGTGAGCACGGTGTATAGGAGATTAAGCAAAATGTGGGAACTCCGAAAGGAGACCCGCTAAGCTGCGTCTCGTTTACACTTCTCCTTGCTGACCTCGTAGGTTACGTCCGACAGGAGTACCAAAAAGCCGTGGTGGTGATGTATGCAGATGATATCGTGGTCGCTCATCGCGACCTAGGTGCCATCAAGCGCATTACCTCTATGATAGAGGCGTTCCTTGTCTCGAAGGGACTTGAGATAAACACCAGGAAGACCAAAGCCATGAAATTCAGGCGTGGAGGTCGATTGGCTGCCAGAGACTTTATACGTTGCTGCGGCCAACCATTGGAGTTTGTTAACTCTTTCCAGTATCTTGGCCTTCGGGTTCATTATACGGGAACGACGTTCACAGCGCATATAAACGAAACAGTACGGTAGGCACTTGTCTCTCTTTACGGGGAAGTAGGCAATGTCCGAAGACTGTCCGTTTTCTCAGCAGTGAGGCTCTTCATGCTTAAGATTGTTCCGGGGCTGATGTATGGTCTTGACAGGGTGTGGAACCACCTCACACTGGCTAATTTCAACCAGCTTGAGAGGTGTTTCGCATTATATATGAAGCGAGTACTTTGCTTGTCTATTCGAGCAAGGAGCCGCTTTGTGTATCTCATGTCAGGTTGTCCACCGGCTACTGAAACAATCTGACTAAGGCTGAAGATGCCGCGTACAGTACCATACGAATGTTTCATTTCTGAATGGGAAGCTAAAGTCGAACAGGCCAGACGGGAGGTCGGTGGTTTGGACGTTTTCAATTCCGTGCACCTTTGGTCTGGTCCTGCATGTGACAGTTGCCACGTATACACCAGGTACATAGTGCATGGTTATCACTACCTGGTATGTTTAAGCGCAGCCTGTCACGAGGAGTACGAGTTGTGCACCTGCCGGTTCTGCCTGCAGAGGTGTGCCAAGTACCATGCAGTGGAATGCACAGCGCTGGACAAAACATCGGTGCACTACTTCTCTCGCCGAAAGCGTGAAGAAAATAGAGTATTATGAAGAAACATCTTGAACTGTATATTATACTCAATCTGAGTGAAATAAATATAATTAAATTAAATATTCCACATTCATTTGCCTAGTCTTAAGTGCCAGCGTTAAGGCGACTCGCTAGGCCTTTCCCGCGACATGTTTTTATGTACCACTCCGTTTAACCCTCGTAGGCCAACACCTAGGCCCCTTCTAGATAGTTGTTGAAATCTAATACCAGGTCATAGGCCAAGCTCCAGAAGACGGATTCCAAAATTGGACCCTGTGGGACCGGGCAGGAGCCATTGTACTCTTTTTTTTCAGGAGAAGAAAATTCTTTTACGCACAACCGTCGGTGTTGTTGACGGATAGTGTGGGACTCGATTCGGGCGGAGAGTATGTGACTCAATCCATTGCCGGACACATAATACCCACTAAAAACCCCCTCCTAGTTCGGAATTATGTAACTGTACCTCGAGACTAGGAGAGGGGAGCCTTATGCTTCAATCTTCTCCTAGATTTAGGGAAACTCGCCAACTGAGGGTTAGTCTTCACGAATCACTGTTGCGGTAGGTTGACTCGGCCGAAAGCGTGACCTCCGGGTGCCCTCTAGACTTGTCTTCTGGCCCCTGTCTGGGCCCTTCATACCTATCTTTTAAATTTGGTATGACTGATGGCGTCCATTTACCGCTGTCAGCCATTATACTGTTGCCACCCTGCAGCTAGACTTTGCTCACTCAGGTAAGATGAAATCATTCGGCAGAGGTACGTAGATATTACCTTCCTCTTCAGCGCTTCTACCACAACTTTCCACTTTATCGTGTTGAAGGCGTTTCTAACATGCAAAATTATCAGAATCACGCATTTTGTTTGTTTTGCGAGTCTTCACGGTTTCCCGATTTGCCCAATCCAAAACCCAATCAAGGGCTTAGATGGTAGATCTTCCTTCTCGGAAACCATACTTGGCGCCTGGTAAAGCTTCTCGATTAACTCCACAAGAACGACTTCCAGCACGTTTTCCAAGGTATCGAGAGGCAGACAGTTTCGTCGGAACCTATCTTATTTTCGGGCTTAAAAATGTTTGCTTCCTCTTTAGTCTCGGAAACCTCCTTCTCTAAGCGGACCGTGGGACAAAGCCCGGAAGACCTTTAGTCACCGCTTAACACATAGCTGGGCTTCCCAGGGGGTATACCGTCGGTGCCAGTGGCTTTTTCAGGCGCTAGCCATACTTCAGCCCGTCTGATCTTTTCTAGCCTTACCTCGGAAATAACCTCCAGGGCAACCGGGTCCCTTCAGAACTGTGTCTGAAAAAGAGCAGAGATTGTCTTCAGCAGCGCGTCCGGCGGAAGCTTCAAGCAAACTCGCCCGAGCTTGGCTATGACGATCTTGTCCGGCATGCCCCATATTTTACTTTTCACCACACCCATTAGTTCTTTCTGCGGTCGCGCCTTGCTTTTAGCAAGCTTAGAGCGATAAGTCCTCAACGTCTCGCTCGGGCGGTTTTGTACTTGGCCACTTGGAAGTCGCCTTGTCCTTCGTCTGCCTCATTCGGCCCGTCCCCACTCCGGTTTCTTATACCCAGCCAGCTTCGTGTACATCCTTTGAAGCTTATTACACGCCTTTCTTGCCCTGGTGATTATTTTGTTCCGCCAGTACTTAGGTGGGCTGCGGTCTTTGCACCGCTATGAAGCGTCGGTATCTTACATATATACCCATTACTCGTCGCCTGAAATCACTTTATGAAGCAACCCACTTTTCTGCTTCCACCTGCATTTTCAATTCAGACATTTTCCAACGGGTGTTAATTTGCTGAAAATTTACCGTTTTTGAACAACAATCGCTGCCAGTCTTCTGGCCCATAAAATATCGGTCAGCACTGTTACAACTAAGACAACAAGTCGTCAGCTTTCTCCTTAATAGTAATTCGGTGATTGTTGAGAACGATATCACGAACTTTTGTAACGTTTGATTCTGTTATTGACGTCGAAAACCTTCCTGAACCGGGGTTAGACGGGGCTGGACGAATAGAGTGTCTGATTTGGTCTTAAAATAGGACTGAGGGTTCTGAATAGCTACCTTCCTCCCTAAAAGCATTTCGGCGGTGATCTGCTTATCTATCTACTTATATAACTATAAAGAAGAGTAAACATGTTCCAAGTAGCATAACAAAAATCGCTGACGACCGTGCTGACGGTTGATTGCTGTAATTAGAATTTGTAAGTAACTCAGAGGTTCATAATTCTAAAACTTGTTACCTTTTATTTGTTTCCGTTATTTGCAAACTACTGACAGCGAGAGAAGGCTTCGGTGTGAACTTGAATCACCTAGACGGCAAACACAAGCCATTTGCACATATCCTAATAATCTGACTCCAATGTAATACTATAACTAAATTTTACAAACATGATACATTTTTATTGTTTAAGATCGTTACGGGGTTCTTTTAAATATATATTAGATATTAATCGAAGCGGAAGACACGCTAGATGGTTTTCTCAAGTCTCGCTGTGGCCAGGAAGGTGTTTTGGTCAAGCTGAATTTTCAAAACGCGTTTAACTCGATGCACTGCGACAATCTGCTAAACGATAAAAGGTCCGAAACGTCGAGACGTTTTCTAGCCGTCTTTTATATGTACCGGTTTCACAGCAATCTCCTCCGGCAGGCAGATCCTGCAATTCCTGCTTAACATTAAGTTCAAATGTATGTCTTAAACCCAGGCTGTGCCTTCCGTTAGTGATGGTGGTTTGGGTGGCGTGCATTGCCCTATCCTGCTACTCGGGCTCGTCGTCCGAAGTAAAGCGGCTTGTAATTGCAATGGGACAGGCCGCTCACGCTGATTTTCGCGACCAGTGAGATTCAATACCGTGTCGTTGTATCTCGACCCCAACGCGACCTAGAAAATCAGGTTCCCGATAGCTCTGGGAAGGCTCGTTTAAAAGCGTGCTTTCAACAAGTAAGTGGTAAGTGGTATCAATACATCCCATTGCCGTAGCTTGGAGGGATGCTGGTCAACAACACAATCCACATCACTTCTGTTCCGGGAGAGCTAGTCGTCTGCGTGCCCCATTCATGCAGTCTGTGCATAGCCCCAGTCAGCATCACGGGTGAGCACACCTTCTCGTGTTGCTACAGCGCTGGCGGCCACTCATGTCACTTCGCATCAACGATGTAATCTTTCGTGCTCTTCACTAACCCCGTATTCCGGTAGTGAACGAACCTGTCGGTCTCAGTTGGTACAGCTGGCACAAGACAAAAAAAAACTCTTACCCTGTAGGAGCGTGGTCGTCTCTTAATTTTATTTTATATGGGAAAATGCATAATGCACGGTTTGTGTTGGCAATCAACAACAATTCGTGTGGGACTCTCACCCACTAAAAACTCCAGTCCTCCCCACCCCCCTAGGGTTCGGAATTGTGCTGGACAATACTTCGGCACCATGAGAGGGGAGTCTCGTGGTCTACCGGCTCATGGTCCCCGAACCCGGAGAGGTGCGTCGAGATCCTTCACCTGAAGGCTGGATTGCATTGGCTCCTTGCGGGGCGCCCTCGTCTCGACTGTTTGCCGACCGCGCGGTTTTCGACGCAGGTCTTCTAGGCGAACCTTCTCCCTCATGATGGTGTCAAGGTAGTACAATCCGTGCGTCCATGAAGCAGGATTGCGTAGCATGTACGCGACGATTGCTGGTGTCACCTGGTTGACTAGTTCGGAGCCTGTAGACGCACGTGTCGTAGCAAGTGCCGTGCTGGCAGAGACCGTGTGTTCAACGTCGCCGATAGTACGTCTCTTAGTCTGGGATGTTACAATGTCATGTATATTGGCCAGAAGCTCCGTTCAGCACACAAGCCGTGAGGTTGGTGTGGGCACCCGGCGCGCCGAGGAGCGAAAATTTACGAAATACAAAGAATTACGTCGCAATTCATAGTTTAGCCCATCGTTATATTTTGGCCCGATCGGACTGCGTTCTATCGCATTAACTGCGTTCTATGCAGTTAATTAAGGAACTGGGCCGGATATCGCTGCAACACGGGACCTCAGTGCTAGCAAATACCTGTTGCGGAAGAGGTTCTCTTCCGTCGGCCGTACGGCTTCCGAGGATCCCGAGAAAGTTAGGGTAATTCCCATAATTGTTTGTTTGGTGCAAAAATAAAGAAAATCATGAGAACATATGACACTTAAATATTTCATTTGCGTATTGAGTGGGATACAAATAAAAAAATGAGCGGCAATTATACAACGGCGCTATAATTCCAGATCTGTTCCAATAGAGAATTATGACACCAATACAGAAGAAGGGGGACAAAATTGCGTTGAGTATCGCCCTGTGACTTAACTTTTCATTGCTTGCACCATTTTTGGTTATACATATTTTAGTCAGACGCGTAATCAATTATATGAGCGCAAATAATATTTTCGACACTTTCCACCACTGATTATTGCCTCGACGCTCTACGTACTCGCAGCTGAAAGAAATGACGAACCAATATGCCTTGTACATAAACGCCAAGAAAGACTTTTCTTGAATATGCTTCGATTAGAAGAGTGCCTCTAATGATATTGACAACTTCCGGTGTCGAAATCGGAAGGTGCGTTTTTTGTAGGTCTGTGAAAAAGATCTTAAGATCCTAGTACTAGCCGGAATTAGTGAACTTTGTGTTAGCACGTAGGTGCGCTGACTTGCAGTGAATGGTTGAACATCGACCGAAAGATCATGCTTCCCGTGTGAGTGCACGAAGGCTAACCCAGGGAATGAGATACTGTAGTGGTCCGTGAAACTCAGTGGTAATTTTGGTGTTTTGTGCGTGGACGCGGGTGTGAAGCTTAAATGTAACTTCTTCAGGAAAGCGAAGCGAAAACGAAACTACTCGCGTAACAATCGGAAGGCTCCGAGCGGCCCGCTGCGCATTCAAATTCGAACCCTAACGACTTTCCAACTAAAAGAAGTTAGCGCAGTAGAACATTAGACTATGAAGGACCGTACTACACTGTACTGTTTAGTGAACCACAGTGTGTATATATTAATATGTATGTGTATATCTGTATAGCAGCATATAGTACAGCAACCCAGATATAAATTCGCAAGGCACGAAACAAGAAAAAAAGGGGAATGGATCCATTTGAGGGTCCCGGCTGTGTCTCTCAGACTCCCGGCCCGGCTTTACTCGGTATAGACCCAGACGAGCTGGAGAAGAGGGGAGCGGAATCGGAGACGGAGAAACACACGGGCACAAACAACGACTCGGAGTACGATGAGAGCACGTCTACCGCAACGCCGCAGACTTAACGAAAGAGATCGGCAGCAATGGCAATTTCGCCAAACGATCCTACTGAGGGTGTAACCGGTCGAACAACAGCCAGCCAAAAGGCCAAAGCGGCAAAGAAAACGCGTGCCGAAGAGGGCCTGCTGGATAGCGCGGGAGGATTGTGTGAGCTATTGGAGGTGGTAATGCTGCTCACGGCGCTGAAAGAAAAACATGTCACTACTCAAACGGACATCAAGGCTGCGATCACTTGCCTCAACAAATGCACGTGGGAGCTGGAACTAAGACAGAAAGCTAACGGACGTGCCAAAATACGTGCCAAAAAAGCTAGATAAAGAGCAGCTTGATCTACAAACGGCTAAGCTCATTGAGGAAAAACTGGCAGCGTTGCCGTCGCTTACGGACGCTACTAAACTTATTCAGCAAGACTGGCCGGAAGCCACATTCAAAGCCGCCCGCTTTTCGAATGACAGCATTACAGCGCCGCAAAACGTGCGGGCAATGCTCATTACAAGAGAGTCAGGAAAGGACCGGGCTGTCCTAAAAAACTCGCTATCCAGTTCCCGCTTGCTAAATCGGCGTCCACCCTTCGGGCGGAAGGAGTGGCGCTTCTAACAAACAACGAACAGATGGAGCTAGTTGGCATTGACCTAAAATCAGACGAGGACAAGCCGACGTCTCCCAGTAGAAAAACGCTCACTCTGGATATCGGAGAAACAGGCCCAGAGGTCTCTCCACAAGGATTCCTCAAGGTACTCCGCAAGACCCTTGAGAGGAGCTACGACAAGACGAACCCGAAACCAGTAGCGCTCTATATATCCCAGGAGTTGATTGGGACGTCGCTCCGAAGAGCCACTGAGGCCTGCTGCCGGCAGCTAGGCTGCTCGGCAGACATCACAAATGAGAGACAGCGAAGGTCCCAGCCAGACGTAGGTACCACTGGCCCACGGAACGCGCAGACTGAAATTATGTCAGTAAGAATCCGGGCAAAAGAAGGAATTACGGCTAGCGAAATGCTTGACAAAATCCGCCCGCTAGTCGAAAAGCCTGAAAATGGTGTGCGAATGTGCCCCATCAGAACCACTCGTGCCGGAAACCTCATCCTCAAGATAGCGGAGGAAAGGGCTGGCAGTTCCGCCACTTTTGCTGCTGGCCTACGCCAAGGTACCGGGGGACAGATCGACACCAGAGTGGTCACTGGACCCACGATGACGGTTGTCCTGCGCGACGTTAACCCGTTCATACGCGCGGAGGCCATCAAGACAGAGATCCGGAAGACCTTGAATCTCCACGAATCGACTCATATGCGCACAGAGGCTCCGAGACCTAACAAGAAAGGCAGCTGGCAAGCTTGCCAGCTAGTGACCTTGCCAAAGCAGGAGGCACGCAAGCTTCTGGCGAGGAAAACCTTCAAGTTAGGTGGCTTCAATAGTTTGCCTGAAGAGTGGATCACCCTGGCAACATGCCATAACTGCCACGACATAGTTATGTATGTGGAAATGTAGGTCACCGTGCCAGATCTACAGCATGCTCTACCTACCTCCGAATCCTGACGGAAAGGAAACAAGCAATACATGCAGCCAAGCAGGCAGCACAAACTAATAAAGGTGGCAAAACTGAGTCAGCTGCTCAAGAGACGGAGACCGAGCAGCAAATCTCCCAACAAGTAGAAAGAGGAGACCAACTGACTGCGGAGCAGAAAAAGGCTTCAGGGAAGGACGCTTGCCGGAGCAGGACAAACTTAGAGGGATGGACAGAACAGGGTGCTTAAGGAGCCGCTCGGTTTCAAGACACGGACGGACAAACCCTCGCCAATTAATAAAAATGAAGACCAATGTAATTCAAGTAAACTGTAATAGGAGCAGCCTAGCGCATGACATGCTAGAGGAAATAGCAGCTAGACGCAAGGCAAGCCTCGGTGCTATCAGTGAACCAAATAAAGGTAGAGCAAGCACACGAGCAGATTGGTACACTTATTTAACGCTTAAGGCCTCTTACTGAACTCGGAGACTCAGTACGCGACACCAGTGACGGATTGGGAACCCTACTTACGGGCGACTTTAATGCAGCAAGCGTAACATGGGGATTAAAGAAAGCGGATACAAGAGGAAGAACCTTACTCGATTGGGCAGCTAGTCATCACATATACGTACAGAACAAAGGCAAGGACCCTACTTTTCACAGGGCTGGCCAATACTCTCATATAGACTTAACGCTTTGTGATGACAAGCTGGTTTGTAAAATAACGGGTTGGAAAGTCCTCACTGAAAAAGAAAACCTCAGCGATTACCACTGCATAGAGTTCACGTTAAAGGCGCGGACTCCCAGTCCACGCGTAAGCAATAGAACTCGCCACAGGATCTCCGATGAGGAATCCTTTAAGACAAAAATCAGCAATGCAATCACCAACGCGGGACTACCCCAAACCCCAAAGGAGCCCCAAGAACTCTTGATAACAGCATGTGCTCGAGCTACGAAGCCCATACATTCAAAGCGGGCGAACGTTCAGCCAAAATACTGGTGGAACACGATCATTGCGCAAAAGAGATCTGACTGCAACAGAGCAAGGCGTAAACTAAACAAGCCGCACAAGACCCTAGAGAATGAAGCTCAAGCGTTAGTTAACTATCGAAAATGTAGAGCTACATTATTGAGACCAAGACAAATAGATGGCGCAACCTTCTCAAGGAAATTGATGGCGATCCTTGAGGAAAGCCCTACAAGATAATAAAAGGGAGTAACGCACGAAAGCCCAGGGCTGTGCCCTCAAAGGAACAAATCAGCCAAGCTTTGAACAAACTCTTCCCAAAACACACTCGCTTCGGCAGGAAGCAACATAACACGCCAGAGGCACCCACAGGGGAAGAGGACGAGCCCCCAGCGATATCAGTAGCAGAGGTACTCAAGGCTGCGGCTTGACTTAAGCCGGGAAAGGCTCCAGGACCAGACGGCATCCCGTCCCTGGCAGTCAAAATACTATTTAAGGAGTATCCGGATCTGGTTGCACAGGTGTTCGCTACAGCGACTAGAAACGGAACAATACCTGCAAACTGGAAACGAGCTGAGGTTGTCCTCATCCCCAAAGACAACGGAGGGTTCAGGCCCATATGCCTACTGAATAACCTGGCGAAAGTATACGAGGCAATCATTGAAGAAAGGCTCAGGGCCTTTGTAGATGAAAACACACTCCCAATATGGATTAAGAAAAAAACGGTCACTGCTGTCCGTCGAGTTACGACCAAGGCTGACCTCTTACATAGTTCAACCATATGCACCAGAAAACTCTTCCTGGAAATCCTTCTAGACGTCAGAAACGCCTTTGACAGCCTCTCGTGGAGGACAATACTGACACGCTAGTAAGGAAAAAGGTCCCACATTATCTCGTCCAGGTAATCTCAGGATACCTGGAGACCGAAGTGTTTTTAACCGTGAAGTGAAAATATCAATGACAGCAGGAGTTCCGCAGGGCTCGATCCTGGGTCCTTTGCTGAAGAACCTAGCGTACGATGACGTACTTCGCCAGGATAACCTTTCACAAGGGGTAGAGATGATCGCATACGCGGATGATCTGGCCATTACAGTTCAGGCAAAGACTCCAGAAGAATTGGAACTTGAGGCTAATAAAACACTAGAGTCTACAAGAAGGAGGATGGACGAAGTTGGCTTACCAAGTAGAGCGACAGAAAGCAATGGAAGCATGACAAGCCAAATGGGACTCCATTCTTTCTGGAGCATCGGGGCACACTCTCCGATCCCTCATCCCAAACATCAAAAAATGGATTGAACGTCCGGGTGGAGAACTAAACCTATACCTCACGCAGATCCTCACGGGACATGGGGACTTCCAGACATACCTCTTTCGAATTGGAAAAGCTCCCTCAGCGAGCTGTGTTTACTGCCAGGAGGGAACGGAGGATGATCCGACCCATTCTCTCCTAAAGTGCCAGGTACTGGAAGAGGCTAGAGCCACAGCAATCGCAAACTCAGAAACAAATGCTGTGGCTGTTGCCGATTCCTGGGGAGGAGAGATGCACGTTCGACTATATGCTCGGACCGTTGTGGTGTCGCCTCTTCGTCCTGCTGATGATGGTGGAGGTGGTGCCGTGGTTGGTGACGATTCTCCAACCGCTTAATCGGCTTCCCGCTGTCATCGGCTGCCGGTGCTGTAGGTCGTTGCCGTTTGAGTTGGCTTGGGTGGTTGGTCGGCCTGCTAACGTCATAATTGGCTGTTGGCGTCTCAGTGACGGGCAGTGCTGTTACTACGCTGTTGTTGACTTCGTTACAATATTAGGAATCATGCCATCTCTAGGTGATCTAGAGGCTCAGAAAGGAGCAGAGCAAACTTCTTGAAGAAAACAGGTCGTAGCTTATCTGGGGTTGTATGTAAATCGAGTAGGGCCTTTTCATTCTGTTCGTTCAGGAAACAAGAGAACGAAGATTATGAGCCGTGTTGGGGGCGTAAACTCCACACAGAAGGTGACCCACATAATCTCAGCTTGACTGCACTGTAGGGATGAGGCAACGTAATTAGGCGCTATACGAGAGATGAAAACGCCCTTCTTGATCAACCTCGCGGGAGCAAGGTCGACGGTCGACGCAGCTGCTCCGATGAGGACTAAGCAACTATTATAGACTACATTATGGACTTCTCTTTCGCATGATCGAACGCGAGACGCCTCCTTTCTTTTGTTATCGTTTCTGTTATTGACAGGATTGTCATAGTTGATGATGACGATGGTCTGGAATCTGATGCGACTAGCCAATCAGTTCACTAAGTGTAGGCGCAGGTTGTCTGGACTCGGTGCCATATCTCCGAGCGGGTCACGATTCCCTGCTGCCCACGCTGCCAAAGAATCGGGCACAGTGCACACGAGTGCGAAAACCAGATAGCCCAAGGTTCATATGTCATAACGGTGACAGATCGGGACATATAGCGCGAGACTGCCCAGAGTCATCAGTATGTTATAATTGTAACGTGCTGGGACACCCTGCTAACTCCATAACTTACCCGATCTACAGAAAGAAAAGGATGGGAATGAAAAGAAAAAAGACCTGGTCCGCTTCAAAGATTAAGGAATCCCTACCGGTTGACCCCCAGGTTCTCCCTGCGCCACCGAAGAGTGAAGAGAAAAATGGCACAGAACGAGAACCAGAGACCACGCTGACCAATCCAGGAAATGAGACGGATATGGACGCTGACATAGATGAGCAAGGCTTTCGGAAGGTCGCCAACAAGAAAAGACGCAGGCGAAGTCTGGGATCCCCACCCGCTGGAACTCCTAAGGTAGCTACACAAAGAGACGGAGAACAACCGGGCAGCAGTACTACACAACAGCAATAATGTCCAGCAATAGTATTAAAGTACTGCAGTTAAACTGCAACAGAAGCAGGCAGGTTCATGACATGCTAGACGTGATTTCTATGAGGCATAAATGCAGTATGTGGTAAGCGAGCCCAACAAATCCCTGGTTGCGACCAAGGAATGGATCACGGACAGAAGAAAAGGTACCTGTAGCATACTAAACGACCGGGTGCAAGAACATAACATTAAGGGCAAGGCTGGGGAGAAGCCTCGTCATTCTCATAGGTGGAAATTGAGGGAGTCTGTAGGATCTATTCTTGCTACAGTAGTCTTAACGGTGCGCTGGAAGAGCTTGAGGGGCTCCTGGATGAACTGACTATCTCGTCAAGAACATGCACTCAGCCTTTCGTTATCTACACCGGAGATTTCAATGCCGCATGACCGGTATGGGGGTCGCGACAAATTAACACAAGAGGGCAAACTCTAATGGACTGGCTCACACGGGAGGATCTCGCAGTGATGAACACAGGATCCGCCACGTATATGTCTGGGGTGACAGGGAACGAGTCGCATTTAGACCTGACCATTACCAGCAGCGCATATGCAACGCGAATATGGCACCAAATGGCAGGTCTTGAAGCCGGCTGAGACACTGAGCGACCATTACTGCATAATGTTTGAGATTGGAGGACTTCAAAGGCTCAACGTTAAAGCTTCTATCAGGAGACCAAACCTTGTCATCAGGAGCAATGCACTTCTTAAAAAGAGCTCGACAGAGAGCTGCGCGTGGAAGAGGGGGCGACGGTACCAACAACGTCGGCACAGCTTCATGCGGCTCTGAGGAATGCTTGCAAACGGACGGCGACTAGCCCCCCACATCCCGGCACAAAAATCACTGCAAACCAAAATACTGGTGGAATGAGGATATTGCACTAGCAAGACGAGACTGCGTGCGGGCACGACACAACTACGAGCATTCGAGGCGTCGGGGCGGCAACGATGAACAAAGTCAGCGACTACTCACGGAGTTTAAAAGAAGGAGAGCTATTCTGCGAAGGGCCATGAACAAGAGTAAAATCGATTGCTAGAAGCAACTCGCTGAAAGCGTGGATTACTTTTCGTGGGGGCGCGCATATAAACTGGTCAGGGGTAAGCTCAAAGGCAAGAGAATGGAAAGTATACCTGACGGGGAGAAAGAGGGAGTTATCCGGTTTTTGTTCCCAGAACACCCGTCATTTGACCTCTCGCCATACGACAGTGCGCCCGCCATAGAGGACATCGTTCTAATGGACGAGGGTGAGGAGACGACGTCAAGCGATCTGGAGGAAACGGAGCCTGAAACGTGCGTCAACTGGATTCCGGCAGTTACACGTATGAAGGTATTGCAAACTGCTGAACGGATTAAGATCGGAAAAGCACCTGGCCAGACGGAATCCCGGCCGCTGCAGTTCGTCTACTGTTTAAGAATTACCCAAAAGTTGTTGCGGCAGTGGCTACGGAGAGAGGGGAAGATACCACCAGCCTGGAAGAAGGCTGACTTAGTGCTAATCCCGAAAGGAAATGGCTCTTACCGTCCGATCTGTCTCCTAAACGCGCTAGCCAAGGGCATCGAGGCAATTGTGGAAGCAAGACTGCGAACGTTTGCGGAAAGATACGAACTAATTCCTGATTTACAGTATGGATTCCGAAAGAATCGCTCAGTGCTTTCAGCCGTGCACAGAGTGGTTTCGAAAGCAGAATGAATCCATAGTTCGTTCATGATGATTCGCGACCTCTACATGGCAATCCTTCTCGATGTTAAAAACGCTTTTAACAGTATGACCTGGAGGGTTATACTCGACACATTTAAAAGAAAGAAAGTACCTCCTTACCTCGTCCGACTGGTCTCTGATTATCTGGAAGCTCGATCGGTGCAGAGTGATGGAAAAGAATTTGAGATGACGGCCGGAGTGCCACAGGGTTAGATTTTAGGTCCCTCTACTGTGGAATCTGGCATACGCCGATGTCCTTCGCCTTCCGAATATGCTCCAGGGATCAGAGCTTGTAGCCTATGCAGACGACCTGGCACTTACGGTACAGGCGCGAACGGCGAATCATCTCGGGGAGACAGCTAACGCTGCGCTGAAAGTGATTGAGGACTGAATGGACGAGGCCGGGCTGCAGATGGCCCCCTCAAAAAGTGAGGGCCATACTGCCCATAGGCCGCAGACACTGTCGACACATTAGGCTAACATTGGCAGGGGAGAAAATAAAAATATCGAACACGGTTCGGTATCTCGGTGTCCATCTCGATCGCGGTCTACGAGGAACCACTCATATCAAGATCGCCACGGACCGAGCACTTAAAAGTGATTAATGAAATTGCACGGCTCGTTCCTAACACCTACGGGGCTCGGGCAGAAAAGAGACGACTGCTCATGAAAGTAGGAGAATCAGTGGCGCTGTTCGGTTCACCCGTGTGGATGCAGCACGCGACCGCAATCCAACGCAACAAAGATCTACTACGGAGGACACAGAGAGGGTCTGCGCTGAGAATAATTAGCGGTTATAGCACCGTCAGCACACTCGCAGCGCTAGTTCTAGCCGGAACCATACCATGGAATCTCAAGGTTGACAAACGAGCAGCTGTGCGGTCGGATCCCCTGTTTGATCATGACGACGCCCATTCGCAGATGATGGAGGAGTGGCAACGTGAGTGGGTCGCCATTCAAGAAGGCGAACCTGGCTTTCCTGTTAAGACGCTTATCCCCGACATCAAGTCTTGGATGGATAGACCCGGTGGAGAACTAACCTACCACATTACACAAGTCCTTACAGGTCATGGGGAGTTCCAGGCGTATTTAAAGAGGATTGGAAAGACGAATTCGGACATCTGCACTTTCTGCAACATGATAGCCCGAGACACAACGGAGCATACGGTGTTCCACTGCCCTGCATGGAGAATATCAAGAGGCGGGCTGCTCGGAGATACTTTTGACCTAAAGGATGTTGTCGCACGTATGTTGGAGTCTCGAGAACAGTGGCTTGGTGTCACTCTTATCTGACAGAACGTTCCTTCGCCGTAAAAGTCAGTGACTCGGTCTCGAAGCGCTCCCCATGCCCTTCTGGGGTTCCTCAAGGCTCCTGCTTAGGCCCTCTTATGTATATAATCTTTGCTCAGGACTTGGGAGTACGTCTTCGCAACCTGAACATAACATACAAAATGTATGCAGATGATTTAAAAATATATGCCCAGATTAGAGGAAACGAGGTCCGCCTGAGTATTCAGGCAGCCATTAATAGTATTGCCACCTGGTGTGAGCTAAATGATACGGTAATTTCAGTTCCAAAGTGCGCGGTCCTGAAGACAGCTCCCGACAACTTCAAGTACCAGCTAAAAGATTTCCCTATACCTGAGGTAACATCCTACAAGGACCTAGGGGTTACGTTCCATAGACATATAAAGTTTCAGGCGCGCATTGCCGATTCAGCAAAAGCTGCCTCTCGATTAAGTAATTTTATACTAAGAGTATTCTCAGCGCAAGATCTCTCAGCCTCCAAATAACTGCGTCTTTATGAAGCCCTAGTAGTGCCAAAATGGTCATACTGTGCTCACGTGTGGACGCCTTTTTACGACAAGGATATATGTTTGCTGCAGCGTATTCAGGACAAGTTTTTAAAGAGAGTCTCAAGAAGGTGCAACTTGACGCGTGACAGAGTCGTCCCAAGTGTCGCGGAGTACCAGCGTCGTGTTGACTACCGCGTTTTTGAACATCTTATACGCAATGATCAGATTAATAAGTTTTACCACGTGCGATCAAACAGTCTACGGAGTCGCGGTTCCATTGAACCGCACGAGATAGCCAATGTGGCAGTCGTTAACCACTCATTTGTTTGGCGAACAGCTCGCCTTGCCCGCGAATGCAAGCAATCAATTTCCCTTGTTCAACCCCTATTTTAAATAAAGGAGACATTTGTATTGTATTGTAAAACAGACTTGCGCGCGCAATAATAGGGATCATGATGGCCAAAGAGGAGGCTGTACGACGACGCGCCTCCGACTTCATTGTAAAAGATGCGGTTAACGAAGTTATTGGCGTGATGGTGGATGTGGTCTCGGCGGCGGTCGATTTAACGGATGGCGCCCAGATATGAGCTTTGTGAGGGCCTGATTTGCAAGAAAAATGAATGTACAGAGTTTTTTAAACAAGAGCCGGTGCGGATAGTTACACGAAAGGTTGTGATAGTATTAGAGACTCCCCCCCCCCCTTTAACTGTGAGCAATATTAGTTTTACCTATAGGACCCGGTTACGGGGGATGACAGGAGGTATGAGGGTTCTAGCAGGCGAAGGCTTTGGTAGTCATCGAGCTACCAGGCGGCGTGTAGTCCTACACAGCGTACCTAAAAGCATTCCCCCCCCCCCCTGTATAAAAAAAAAAGACGCAGGTTGTCGAACGGCGCTGAGTTAGAAGATGTTTCCTTAAATTATCTTTAGAGTCATCAATTCTTCTTTGGTGATTGCGAGATCGTCAGCTTGGCGCGCAGCAAGTGTTACCGAAGAAGGTACATGATTTTGTTAAAACATGACATTCATGAGATCTTAGTTTATGCGCCTTACATCAGTGGCATGGCTGCTAGCAGGGGCTTTCAGTCTGCTGGACGTGCGGACTTGCGATAACACAGTAGGCGAGGAGAGGGGGTAGACAAGCAAGATGAACGATCGATCCGCAGCCAAATGACTAACAGGAAACTGCAGTGTCGTCATCGACGTTGCAGGTAGCGCAGCAGTTGAATATGGTCCGTGCGATTAAGCAATGCGCTCAGGAAAACTCTATCATGTTTGGACATGTGTGCACCACACAGTTCGTTTAGCGGTAAACATTCGCACGTAGATGAACAAAGATAAACCCACACACAGGTTTGCCCTTGTCTCCTGCAGGTAAGACAAGCCATCTGTTGAAAACTCCGCATACCGTTGATATGCAGTTCGCTCCGCTCCAATGTCTCCGTAAGGAGTGCAATGTCAACCAATTTTAATATGCCATCACGTGCAAGATCCGTTGCCTCCCTTATTCACTCACTATTTAAAAAAAACACTTGCGCGAGGGGGTACGCTTGTCACTACAGAACACTTGCACACTGCGCTCGCAGGTCTAAAACTGATCAGTCATTTACGGGAGCCCACACAACTAGGCTCGATAAAACTCTCTTCAACAATCCTCTCATAGGGAACATCCCCGACTCAGCAACGGGACAGGCTTCGCTCTTCCGGCTAGTGTTCATTTCAGCCAGAGTTTGCGTAATCCTTTGCCATTACAGCACCACAAAGAACACATACGTCTGCAACTTACACACCGCTTTTACTAATTGGCTTATACGATCTGTTGCGCTGCTCCTTTAGATTTGATGTTTTGTTTTGTTGTCTTATCATTCCCGAACAACAACAAAATCGTCTTCTACTTACTCCTTCGGTTGCGGGTCAGCTATCTCAGGCTTTCCTGCCCTTGCCTTGATGACGTCACCGCGTTCTCAGTCTTCTTCCAGCCATGCCTTTCTTGTTCCCCTAAAGCTAAAGTAGCCCCTGCTCTATTTCTTTTGCTGTCCCATTTTTTCGACACTTGAACCACAAACGCCCTTTATATGATAATGAGCATGCTGTCGTTGTGTTATATATTTTTATATATGGATTTCTTCATCTATTTATCGAGATCGGCGTCTTTATTGTCGGCTCGTTCGTGAAGCCTCTCTGTAGGCCAACTTACAGTACCTGCAAGGAATTTCTCAGTAACTGAATCGACATTTCGACATAGTTGAGGCACACATGCTATTTGTGTCGTGTTTATGATTTGTGATACTTCATGATTGACTTATTTTATGGCTGTTCATGACTGAGAGTTAACCATTAATATTCTATTTTTTTATTAGTATCTATATATTTTTTAATGAGAACTAAATCATTGTATTATGCAGTTCTTATAATAAACCACGTTTTGAATCTTGAGTTTAATCTTCTGAAAAGTCAAAGAAACGTAATTTTGAGTTGACACTTCCAACCCCGCTACAACAAAATATTGTGATGAAGCGTTTCGCTCCCCAGCCAGTGCTACGATAATCCAACCATGCATTACACCGTATACGCATCATAGTGCAAGTTGCTAGAAACTGGTTTGAAAGCTCTGGTAAGCAGCTGTACCCAGTGCTAAGCATGAAATAGCATAGCAGAGGCTGCGATTAACCGTGACAATTATTTCACATACCTTACAGTTAAGCTATATAGGCGTATTAACATATCATTACATATATTGTAGCAATTTCCTAAATTGTCAATACTGTACTTGGCATCGATGCCATAGCGTTAGACTGAGCGAAGTCTCGAAACACTTTGATGCAACAAAAACACGTTTACTCAGCCCGAGTATTAATAAAATAAATAAAAATTGCTAGAAATTACGTATAAATGTAAAGCATGATTGTAGCTTCAGAAAATAAATATCTGTACTTTATCATGGAAAAAAAACATTTCAAATATTTGAATAGATTGCTAATAATTAGGGATCTGAATATCCGTCCCTTCCAATTACCGAGTCGAATGAGAATAACCAATTCGAATGGCTTGAAACCACGTCAATTGACAGGGCAATTTCATTCCTTTTAAAGAGGGTTTTTGTGCTATCGAGTACATACAGGAACAGGGCAATGAGAAGCACTGAATGGCGGGCTAACGAGGCAAGATATCGACGTCTAACCACGGCCTTTACAACCTACGGAATTTATGACGTTCTGCGCATCCCGGAGGGTTTTCATGAATCACAGGTTGAATGTCAATGCAGGCAGTGCTGGAGTAAATGTGATAGAAACCACTGCCGCGATATATCCGGCAGTTCGGCCCGTAGCAGAGTTAGCAAAACGTTAAATTGATGGATGTCTCAAAACACTTTGATGAAACCAAAACACATTAACCCAGACAAGTGTTAATAAAATAAGTTACTAGAAATTACGTCTAAATGTCAATCATGAGTTTATCTTCAGAGAAAAAGTATATTTACTCTGCCAAAAAAAAACTTATTCAAATCCTTACATATTTGAACACATTGCTAATAATTAGGGCTCCAAATATCCGTCCCTCGCTATTGCCGAGTCGAATGAGAATACCAAATTCGAATGGCTTATGAACATGACAAGACTATATGATTTTACCGGGGTCATGAAAAAATATTTACGAAGAGAGTGAGTACTCTTCTGCACGTAAACATTTTGCGAATCGTGAATGTCCATTATGAGTCTTATCCGATGCTGTGTGTACCGCCTTGCATTTCAGTTCGGCAATAAAGCGAGGTTTTTTTACAGTTTGAATTTGTACATAGACAGTCTTGAATATTCTCTTAAGCTTGTTTCCTATCTATACGTGGGGCTCTAAACGCGGTGCAGGTTAAGGTAGACATTGTTCAATTACATATTTTATACATATAATTATTATGATAATACTATATATATATTTTTTGTTCTTTATTAAGGTTTTCTGATCAAATTTAGTACAGATAAATAAGTAATACTGACAGGTCCCCATGCGAAAGCGAGAGAGACCCACCCACCTGAGCACGGCGGTTTTGACACAAATTGCCAACAACAGAGCAGCAAAACGTCATTATTTCCGCTACCCTGAGTAATCGACATTATCGGAGGCTGCTACGTCATAGTCAAGAGACAACCTATTCAAAAGGAGGCAGAACATAACAAGCTAGTTCTAGTGTCATCACCACAAGTTAGTCTAGTTTTTTTTCGGGCTGACTCTCAGCCAAAATTTAACTTCCACGGGATTGCTTTGTGCAATGCTTCATAGACGGACCCCCATAAATACTAAAGTGCAACGGTGGAGATCGAACCCGCGCACCTCCTTTGTGTCTTCTCCGATCGCGAGGCGCAGGCGGAATGCACCACACCACCAGGCTCGTCACCACGAGTTAGTCTGGCGGCGAGGCGAAGTGCGAGGATGCAACGACGCAGTTAAACGCGATTTAAATTTGGCGCGTATTTTGAATTTGGCGCGCTTTCTTTGTTTACATCTTCCCCGGCCCGCTTTTCGAGCGGCGGCGGCAGCGGCGGCGGTGGTGGTCGTCGTCGTCGTCGTCAATAGCAGACGACACAGCAAGCGAGCTAAGCTTCCAGCCGAAGTTAGGCGGTCCTTTTGCGGCTGTCAGCTGGTCAGATACGTGGGCTCGGAGCGTGCGCCCGCTTTAATCCAGACAAATCGCACCGAAAACCCGGCCAAAATGCTCATCTACAGGGACATCATCTCGGGTGAGTCGTTGTTGAATGACTTTGTGGCGTCGAACGCGGCCAAGTTCCGAGGCAGGCCGCGTAAATCGTGTCGTCAGTCATCGCACGTTGTTGCGTCTCTCTCTGTAGTCGTCACTGCCGGCGCCGCTCCTACGGACGCCGCATGCTTGTTCGATTGCCTAACAAATTCCCAACCATCATCCGTTTGCTGGCTGGCAGGGCGCGTCCGGCAACTTAAGCAACCGCTGCCGGCTCTCTGTGCTGTGCCTTCTAGGTCGCTCGCTAGATCGTTCAACTTATGTGTTGGGGTGTTGTAGGCGCCTCCGATTCCCGGCAATCAGCCGACGGATGGATGGATATTTATGTGTGTGTGTGTGTTAGAGATGTGACTAATCAGAAATTCAATCATGTGCATTCTTGCCAAGTACGGTCTAACTGCCGGTCGCAATCCGGTTCAACCTACGACTACTACTACTACTATGACTGCTAGTTGTTACTTGTGCTCCAAGGTTGGATTGCGGTTGCTGTCAATGGCCGTGCGTGCGTCAGTGGGAAAAGATGCATGCTGCTGGAATACACGTGCGCTGGACCGGCGTCTAGAGTGGTTGTTCTCGTTGTTGTTGTTGTTGTTGACGCCCACGTAGCGACAGCACACACCCCGTCTGTCGTACGTGAACGTATGCAATCAATGTTGAGTCTCAACGACATTCGAGACTTATTAGAGACGAACTCGCCAATTGCCCGCGTTTATTGCGACGAAAATCTAATCCCGCCAAAGCCGTCGTTGTTGTTGTCGTCGTCGGCATAGTTCTTGCTGTTGTTGTCGTCGTCGGCATAGTTCTTGCTGTTGTTGTCGTCGTCGGCATAGTTATTGTTGTCGTCGTCGTCTGTGGAGGATACAAAAAAAAGAAAGAGGACATGTGCCTTGCAAAGCAACATCTATGGATAGTAGCACTCTTTTACTGCGTATTTCGAACACGCAAGAATCAGGCATTGCATCTCTCGAATCAACTGGAGTTCGTATTTGGACTACGGACCAGACAAAGCACGCAACAAGTGAATGAATAGCAGTTGTTATACGAGTAGTACGGATTATGACTGACTCGTTAGGAGGGCGGGGGCAGGAAGCGCGAGGCTTATGGTGGTGGTTATCTCTGCTAAAAAAAAGAATCTCTGTTGCATCTGTTGCTGCTACTGAGACAGTGGTGGTGGAGTAGTGAATGTAATGGCGGCAAATGAGTTCGACTGCCGCCGCAGACGACAACGACGACGAAGAACAACAACAACAGCAGCAGCAGCAGCAAAAAACTGTTGTTTCTGCCGAAGCAAACAGGTTGCTGGTAGCAAACAGTCAAACTGACATTGGGCCCGTCAGTCGAGTTAGTCTATCTAATATTCAATTCAATAATATCTACAATAAGGTCGATTAGTGACCACACGCTCCTCCTAACCGCGAGTTGTAGTCGTAGAAGAGAGAGAAGAGAATTAGGGGTAGAAAGAAACACGGTAGAAACAAGCGAACAACGGGACGATTATGAGGATTTGTTTTTTAAATATTATTGATAATAATATATACATATATTAAACATATTAATAATAGTATTTATTAGTAGACGAGGCGAGAGGGTAGGCAAGCAAGCGGTCGATGAATGATCGATGCGTGTGTGTCGATTATTCTTCATTCGTCTCATTCGAAACTTAATGGAGGTGGTGGTGGAGGAAATGAAGAAGATGAAGATGTCGATAGCTCAGGGCTAAGAAGCACAATAACCGCCATGGCCATGATGACGTGACTGAGCTGTCACCGGCGCGATGGCGTCATTTCCAGTCGTCGTCAGCTGCAACACATTTCGCGTTTGTACCTGCGTGGCCCGGTTCCGCTGTCCATCCAGTCGGGGCGGCCGTGGTCCATCTTTATCTGCGCACGTGTTTGTGCGACGTGGTTTCGGTTGTGAGCCGTCTGTAGGTGGGCGGCTGGATGAATGGGTGGGTGGTTCTGGTATGTAGTATGCTGATTACGTGACTGGTGCCCTCTGCTTGGCCGTTTATGCTGCTTGCCGCCCCCCTGTTCCCCATCAGTCGTAGGCCGCCCCTGTGGGTGGTCTATGGCTGCTTTTCCGACTAGAGTAGAAGACAGACAGACATAGACAGACCGAGAGATAGAGCCATCATAGCACCTTTCTCGCTGATTGGATAGTGGACTCGACTAAATTAGTTGTGGTTGTTCTTGTGGAAGCGATTGGCCAGTCAAACGCAATGGCGGCGGGCACGCGGATGTGACGCATCAAATATCGCCGCTACTGGCTGCCTGACGACTACGACATGAATGAGAGAGGGTTCGTCGTCGAAATTTACGCTAGAGCGTATGCGGCGAGTCTATGACGTCGTGCAGAATCTTCCCTCGATCTGTGTACACAGCAGATCACCACCTGTCAGCAGTATCTGTCGCAGCCAGTTAGCTGGCTGTAGTATATCAGGGCTTTTTTGAAATGAAGGGAAATGTGTGTCGAGCGTTGCACTGCACTGGGTGCAACAAACAATACAGCCATGACAGCATAACTCGTTATTATTATTATTAATATTATTATTTTGTCATTCATTTCTTTGTGCATAGCTGCAATGACTGCGCAGAACGGTCATCAACAGAGCCACCAGAGCCACAATAATGCGCTCAAAACCGCCCGGGAGGAAAGTTTTCCGGTCAACAGAATCCATTCGTCGTCTTGGCCATTCTTGGGTAAACTTGGTTAAAGGCTCTGTAGGTGATCACCAAAGGATTATTTAGAGAGAAATTCAATAACAATTGAGATATTCGGAAAGGAATTATTTAGTTTAGCCATCTAAGACTGGAGCTTCGCGACTTTAGGCGCGATATTTAGGCGACTTAAAAAAACACTATTTGCGATATTCGACCCGATTTTGTCATATTTTGCAAGCATTTTATATTGGAATCGATGTCGTTTCCTCGCCCTGTTTCCTTCTAACTTGTATATGTACGTTAAGTGCTTGAACTGTATTTTCGCTACATAGTTTCGGGCTAGCAAAAAGCATTGAAACGGCTCAGAGCATTAACCTGTTTGTCGTGTGATGGCTTGGGAAACAGAAATAACTGCATGATCATACATTGGGGAGAGACTTTATATATATATATATATATATTTGGGTGTAGGTCAAGGCTAACGAGCCTATGTTCATTTGTTCATACAATTATTGCTTCAACTTTCCGAGCCGCCTTTCGTTGTTCGATGATGCGGCCTGATGCCGACC